>CAJVPT010000823.1:0-25509 GCA_910592055.1 Acaulospora colombiana | reverse complement strand
GAACAGACTTCTGGAACAAGTCAGAATATACTAAGTTTCTGCTCTGGCCTTATAAGAAATGACCTTATCCTAGAAGTCGTAAACCTAAAATGTCAAGGTAAATATATAGGAAGAACAGCAAGAAAGTGGATATTGAAAATGCAAAAAAGAGTCTGCAACCAAATTCGAAAATAAGTCTGGAACAAGAGATGTGAAAAGATAATCAAATGTAAATAAAAACAAGGAATCAGTAATGAAGACAAGACGAAAAGACCTCCTTGTCTTTCAGGCCAGAAAACTATATTCCAGAAGAAAAGAAATCCATTATCAGAAGAAGGAAACCTTGAAAATAAAAGCCTACAAGAAATTTTAACAAGAAGAGTGAAGTATAGAATAAAATAGTTGGGTTTTAAGCTCTGTCATAATCTCACAGAGTGATCTGCAGTAGTGACCTGCAGGCAATGAAGTTAATAGTTGGAAGGGTTTTTACCTGAACTGCTAATGGAGAGATAAATTACTTCCAAAGTTGCACTTAGAGTTTTAATAATTCTTAAAATAGAGATGAGTGAATTAAGTAGAGACTTAGCTTTAGCGATACATTTTCAATGTAAAGTATACATATGTTTAATAAAGCACATATACTTAACCTGACAGAGGGTTTAAAAAAAAGAAAATACTAGTAAAGAGCAAAACTTATAAGAAGAATCTAATACTTCTTGAACCATAAACAATTTCAAAAACAACCATCTAACAATAAACATATTTTTTTCAAACAACCTCTTTACCACTATACAATATCTAAACAATTTTATCAAGTTGATTAAAACAAATATAATTAATAAGAATCTTAAAAAACAAATAATCAGAACAATATATTGCAACCTATTATGAAAGAAACTATAACTATAGGGACACATAATATAAGAGAAATAAACATAATATTGGATCAATAGTGTTTATATAACAAGATACAAAAACTAGATATAGGAATTATGGGTATCAATGAAACAAAACTTAGAAGTGAAACAATAAATTATGCTTTCAAGTTTAAAAGGATATATAAATTCTTCTACAGTTGCAATAAAAGTAGATGATTTCAACAAATATTGCAAAAAAGAATTCTAAACAAATAATGACAGAAATTTAAGATTATCATTATGAGAGATTTTAATGCATTAGTAAATCCAATGATTAAACCCATCTAGAAAGAAGGTAATATGATACAAAAAAGCTGAAATTGATATCTTTAACTTCTTGAAAAATTGAAACTTTACTAATATCCACAATATATTAAAATAAAACAAGAGCATATACACATAGTCCAATAATCATATTTGTAGCAAAATTGATCACATTTGATTCACAACTGAAATTAGTTAAAAAAATCCAAATGATTTTAAGAATATTTTAATATAGTCAGTTATAAATAGCAATTACATTTATTTTGTAATTAAGCTAAAAAATAATAATTTTTTAAGAGATAAACAGTATCAAAACCAGAAAAGAACACAAGACAAAAAGATCACAGATTCTGTCAACTCAACATTAATATAATGAAAAAAATTCAAACAAAGAACTAAAACCAAAATAATAGAATATAATGGACTACATCCATACTCTGAAAATTTAACCTGAACACAAACAAAGTTGAATCAGGCATGGTAGGAACTCTAAAATATTTTTATCAAAGGTGTATATAAAACTCTTAAAAAGAAATGAATATATTTAACATTAGATAAGAAAAGATTTGACTTGCCAATAAACAAACAAAAGTATAAAGCTTATAGAGAATTCAATAGAGTCTACTATCTACTAAAAAAGATTTATCACAATTGGGATGCAAATATTAAAGACAACATATACTAAGGATAAATAAAATCTACTTCCTATGCAAGAAAATAGAGAATTGAAATCTTATAGCTCCTTAGTCCATAGAAGAAGTCCAAATACAGCTTAAGAATATCTTCAACATCAAACACATACTAAAAATAGCTTGTAAAAAAAAAAAAAGAAAGTTTATATATCAAGAGTAAAATTAACAAAGCACTTGAAATCAGATATGAAGATCTCAAGAACAATTCAAAAATAAATGCTACACTTTCTACTAAACTAAAAAAGACTCAAGATAATTTTAGATTGGATTAAAATCAGAAACCAAAATAAAGAAGAATATATAACTACAAACTTATAAACAATTAAATATATGGTAGAAAGCAAGCAAGAATTTATAACTTTTTTCTATTTTTCTATGGCACAGTAGCATAAACCACAAAAACACAAGAAACAATTGAAAAATGAAGAGACTCAAAAAACAAAAATATCTAATCAGCAAACTCAACTACAATATTAACAAGTTTATCAGGGGCAAGACCAGCTCTATCAGCAAAGAAACATACAGAAAACCTGAGAAGAAATCCAGCACTAAACAAACAGCTTCACAAAAACAATCTATCCCTCCATATCCAAATACTATACAAGTAATACCTCAAGACAACAACATAACCACAGGAACAATAGATAAAATCAATATGGCAAGAATCCATATACCTGGAGAAAATAAGTAGAAGAGGAGCAAGACATACAAAACAAGGCACACCACAATACAGGGAAATAAACCACATGACTAATAAAGACCTCAAGATAAAAGGCAAAGAACCTGCAACTGACAACTTCAGACTGGCAAGAATTGATGACTCAGATATTGAAATAGATTTTGAAAACAATACCTTCTTTCAAGAAGAACAAGACTGGCAAACTGAAAGAAATCCAGGAAAAAGAGACTTCTCATAAAGTAACAGACTGAGATCCTACTTACCCTTCGACAGGAATTATCAGATATGACAGAGAGAGAATCAAAATTGGAATCAAAGTAGACTCACTATCAGGAGACTTCACAGGAAAGAAAATCATCTTTCTCATTAGTATACTCAACCCTCCCAAAGAACTGCTCATAATTCAAAGCAAATAAATAGAGGAAATTGATTATATAATTACTATTTTCAGAAATCATCAATTCACAGAAACAGCCAGCAATATCACTTTAACCAAAACAAATAATGTCAAACTCATTTCATTTTCCAAAAACAATTAGCAGACTTGATAAGGAAAAGAGTATCAGAGTATGGAACATTCCCTTGAACACAAGAGTCATTAATATATAACAAATATTTGTCAAGTTTAGCCAAATAACCAATATCAATATAACTATACAACAAATGAGAAAGTCAACCACAATCATATTCTCCAATATGAAAAACAAGCACAAAGTATTGGAATCCTGGAGTATCCTTATTAAAGTAGACTCAGTAAGGATTTTTGATGCAACCTGAGATCTATTGAAAATAAAGAACAAATGATCTTGTTCTATGAAATTAACCGATATTTATTTCAGAACTTGCACATTTGACCTCTATCACATTTGTCAAAAATTACAAGCCAAAACCTGTTACATACTCCAGTTAATGTTATACAAACTAAGGAAATATGCAGTCTTTAATTTTGACAATAAACAACTGCTCGAACAAGCTCTAAATAAAACCTTCTGTCTAAGTGAAACCACCTTAATATACAAATCTATTAATATGAAGCTCTGTACCATATATGATAGCCCTAACCATTTTGTGCCAACTACATAATTAAAGAATGAAGAAAACAGTGTAATGAATACAACAATAAACAAGCACAAAAATTCAGAAAATTATACAATTATTTCAAAGCAATCAAATCCACATACATCCGGAGACCAATACAATCTACAAGGAGCACTAAATTCACCAAATCTGGATTATACGTAACAGCCATCAGAAGTGCCTATAAACAATTCACAGGATAAATATAGCCCCAACATGAATAATATCCTCACAACCCTCAACATAATCTACGAAAAAATCACTTCTATTAAAGAATCACTAGAAAACCTTGATGAAAGAATTAATAATCTTGAGCAATACTGTTATGCAAATGCAGAAGGAATAGAAGAGAACAATATAAACACTGATACTAACACAGAAGTACCTGAACTTGAATGATTAAACATATAAAACATCCAATAGCAACAACAATAACTTTACTGATCAATTGAAAACATGGATAAAACCATGAATATATTAATATCAACTATCATAAACATCTTCCCAAGTAACATAAAACAATTTCTCCTAACATATCAATAACATGGATAATATAAGTAGTGCAAAAACTAAACAAGAGAATGAAGATCTCCCAAACAACAATATATATAAAAAATGCAAACAATTCTATAAATAATAATATCATATTAGATTATATAAACACATGTACAAATACTTCAAATAAAACAACTCAAAACAATATTACAACAAATATATCAACCTCTTACAACAGCTGCAGAAAATCAAACAGCTTCTTAACTATCTCATAGTGCTCTCAAGACACACCATAAAACAACCCAACTAACAACAACCAGAATCATATAAAGTCCTACTAAACAATGGCCACTCTGAATTGCAAAGGCCTAAATGATCCCCTCAAGAGAGAAACTTGTTCTCTACATGGTAAATAAACAACTGGAACATAATAATATCTATAGATACCAATGAAATAAGCATAAATACTAAATATTGGAAAACTACAAGATATTCAAATAGTAGGAAGAAGACAATCACATTGGTGTGAAAATAGAAATTGCAATCAAATAACCTCTCTCCAACTGAGTAATTAAAGTTCAAAGATATCCAGACAAAGCACTATATAGACCTTGTACTTCTTAACAAAAACTACTGCAGAATCATTGACATCTATTTCCTAGTCAGAGCAGAGAAACTCAAAATAGCAATCCAAAATCAAATTATCAAATGGATCAATCAACACAAAAAATGAATTGGTACATATTCATTGGTAGAGATTTTAATATCAGCTTATCTAACAGAATGGATAAAATCAACAGTAATAGAAAAATATACAAGGATAAAACAAACAGCTTCTGTGAGTAACTATATAACCTCAGGATAATTGACATATACAAATATTACAACTCTCAAAAAAAGAAAATATAAATAGCATTTTACAATCTTCTCCAGCAAAATTGACATGATCTAGATCAATACACGACCCACATGGTGCACTATAAATGCATTTATAATAGAAAATAATAACTTCACTACAGATCACAATCTACAAATAACATATATAGAGATATGGCAATTAGAAACAAATAATAAACTAAATAGACAACCTTACACCAATACTCATTTTCAGTGGGAGAAAATATTTGACAAATAGTGGAAGGCTTTCACCTCAAAAACAATTCACATACAATTATACTAATAAAATTCTCACTTTAGAACCAACAGTTGTAGACAAGAGCTGGAACTATCTTAGACAAGCTATCCTTAATGCGATCAATAAACACATACAAAAATATAGAAAAAAACAAAGAAATCAATCCAAATATTCATACACCTCTTCCTCATTCAATTGATACAATACAAAAGATAAATCAAACTTCACAACAAAAAGAACCCCAAAGCCAACTTAGAATAACTTATTTACTTTCAAAAAGCTATCGAAGAAAAAACACCTATCAGAATATAGACATCTGGCAAGGATATTTTACTATTAACAAAAAAAATCGACAAACTAATCAGCCTCAAGAAAATCCTAATTAGGAAAGATATAAACAGCAAGACAAAAGCCAACATAGATCAAACACCTAAAAAATGCAATAACAAGTATAACATAGACAAGAAAAAACTTATCAGATCACTTCTAGACAACCCTAAAAGAAGTATTATCACAACCAAACTCATCAAAGATAAAAGCAATAAAAAGACTGTAATATACAAACCTCAAGAAATCAAAAACATAGTCTGCTTCCATTTCAGTAATTGGATGAAGAGAAGACATGTTTTCAAGCAAAAAGGTATAATTTGATAAAAAGTATATCAATCAATTCCAGTATCAAGGAAAAATGATACAAACTTGTATTTACTATTCACAATGGTAGAAATCCAATAAACAATCAGAAACACTAGCAATAAATCTGCCCCAGGGCTCTCACAAATCTCATACTCAGTATACAAACACCTTACCAAAATAACTCTAGACAACTTAACCACACTCTTTAACAATATTCTCATATATAAAAGACTATCCATGAAATGGAAAGAAGGCACAATATATCCAATGCCCAAACTTAAAGATTGGTAGTACAATATCAATATAGCTCAACCCATCACTTTTCTAGAATCCAGAAATAAATCTTTACCAAACTAATCAATAACAGACTGGCCAAAATTCTTATAGAACATTCAATTCTATCAAAAAATAACTGGGCTGCACTTCTCAAAGAAAGTACTTGCAAATAATCACTATTATCAATCAAGTCTTAGAAGATGTATGAAAAAGAACAAGCAGTGCTTCATATTATTTCAAGACATGAGCAAAGCATATGATATAGTCAATATACAGAGACTTATAACCTCACTCAACAAATCAAAGTCCCAAACAAACTGATCAACATAATCAATAACTGTTTTCACAATTGCTTAAATAAAATGATTATCTTTTTTAGACTCATAAACCCATACCAAGTAAAAAAAGAGATAGATCAAGATAATATGATCTCACCTATCCTATGGAGGATCTACAACTATCCACTAATTAGTACCATCAGCTCTATAAATGGCTATTAACTCAAAAGCAATAGATTCAATTACGATAACAGCAGTTTTACCAGCCTCAACTTCTCAATTGCTATATATATAGATGATACTATATTTATTATTCAAAATAGGGAAAAGCTTGAAGATATCATGAAAGCTAGTGTCTTCTTCTATTATCTTAATAGAATCACAGTTAACCTCCTCAAATCTGAACTCCTTATACTAAATGGTTCATAAAAAAGTATCACTTTCCAAGATCATGAAGTAAACCTTGTTCCTAAAATATAGGCAATAAGAGTCCTTGGTGTCTGGCACGAAGGAAAAAAAGAAAAGCAGCACCAACACAACCTTATTAAGAAAAAATTATTACTATCTGCAATACAATATCCAAGAAATAGATCATAGACAAAATGCACCACTATATCATTAATAATGTCCTCTTCCTTACAATCAAATATCTACTAACAAATCTAGTCATCACAAAAAGTGAAACTAAATAGATGGACAAATACATATGTAACTGTTTCAAGCACTACACTCAATTATCAAAAACTGCCCCAATACCAATACTCTATCTAAGCAACTCATATAATACAGTATAATGGAAATAAAAATATGTCAATAGCAAAAACACTGCAATAATCTTTAAGACCTCTATTATAGTCACAATCTAACTGGATAAACAATTAGACTATGAACTCAACAACTTTAATAAATGGTATGGCAAAAAGATGATATTTGCAAAAAATGTCCAAAGATCTTTTTAACAAAGGTCAACTTTATACAGGATATCCTGAACAATATACGAGCTTGAAATATCAGTATATAATATTAAATAATAAACAAATACAATAATTACAAGCTCACTTATATTAAAGATATCATGGCAAAAGAATGGTACCACTCCAATAGAAAAGGACCCAGAACACATAATATAAAATGAATTAAATAATTCCTTAATATTTATTGTATAAAATCTTTGAACTGGTACCAAATAGATGTTCTATACAACAAGATAAACAAAAGAAAACAACCCCTCTTCTTCTCTACTCTTAAAGCTATAATACAAATATACATTAATAATCATACTAGTTTTAGTCACCTCAATTCCAAAGTGCAAATTAATCAACAATTGAAAGAAGTACCTGAACTATCTGGAAAAACAAACAAATCCTGATACATTCTATAGCACAAATAAGACATTATCATTAGAAAAGAAGTCAGTCAAGATAAAGATTTAACAAAACTTTACTACTATATTATTACAAACACCTCATTATTAGAAAAATGCTCAGGTTATGAACTTAATGAAAATATAGACAAGAGAAGTTAGATATGCTACTTCAAAGCCACAACAAACTCGATCTATCAGGTTTCAATAGTTAAAATGAGCAAGTCCAATACAGGTAACTAAAAGAATCTCATCTTAGAATTCAAGTGTCACCTGATAGCATTAGATGCTGGACCAATGAATTCAATTAAAACTCGATACAATTGAAATTGATACACTCCCAAAATCATAAAATACCTATCACAAACTAATTGAGATTCACAAAAGTATTGACACAAGCAGTGTAATCAAAATAACCATAGATGGAACTTACAATCAAAACAATTAAAATGTACTTGGCATTAGATTTATCTTCTAAACTATTAGATTATAACACAACACTCTCAGTTTCAAAATCACAAGACAGTGCTTAGCTTTTTGAGCTGAGATTATCTCTATAATCTTTGCTATTAGCTCCCTACCTCATAGACAAGAAGTGATTATGCATATAGATTTGATCAAACTTATAACTGAAATATACAAAGAAAACTCAGGACAAATTAAAAAACTAACAAAAGCCAAATTGATTCACAATCTACATAATTGCATATGTAGTATACTTAGTCAAGTCAAATAGATCAAAATCAACAGAAAAAAAAACAACAATGAGAATCTAAAACAAGCAGACAAACTCACAAAACAAGAACTAAAATGTGCTACTACTGGTGGTACTCTCATACATAAATACATAAATACAAATATCTTAGTTTTCTATTACAATAAAAAAAACAGAAATCATAAACATAATTTATAAAACAATTAAAATAACAAGACAAGCAACACTTATACACATCTGGATCACACAAAAAAGAAACAGAAAAATAAACCAATACCAAAAAACTGACATAGAATGAAAACAGTCATTTCGAAACCTCCATCTCACAAAACTCATAGATAATCACATAGATAACATAGATTATCATCATAGGCAATTTGCTATCAAACTCTGGAATTTAGAGCTTTCCATCATGTCTAAACTGCACTTCTGCAAATCTAATACTCACAAATTACCCAACTGCTTTACATACACAGAAATAGAAAATAAAATTCATCTCTTCAGGTGCAAACTCTATAGAATATATATAAATAAAATGATATTCTTAATCATATACATGGAAACTACAGCATGTACAAAGAAATGGAGTCACATTCAATTGAACAAGAAATTAAAGACTAACTAATAACCAACAATCTATAAAACATATTCATTAGAGAAGGTATCAATAGACAGATAATATGAACTATCAGTTACTTCATATTATCCAGTGTACTAACAGAAGCTACTCATAATATAATCTAAAAAATCAGATTCATTATCTATTGTTAAAGGCCAAAAAAGTCAAAGTTCAGAATTTTCATTGTGATAATATGACTGACAATTGTGACGCGACTAAAACTTATGTGAAACAATCAATTGCTAACTATCACAATACCCTTTACAAGCTAGAAGAATGCGCAAACAATCCATTAGCATCAAAAAGATAAAAAAACTATGAACTGAGGTAATAGAAAATTGGCTGACCAAAAAGCAATTTATGCATGACATAATACTAGAATAGCCATAGTGATTATATAATAGCTCTAGGTGTAAAAATACAGTATATAAATGTAACTTCTTTCAATGACTTAATAAAATGACAAATCTCAGAATGAATCTCAGGACGAATCTCAGAATGAATCTCAGAACGAATCTTAGGATGAATCTTAAGATGAATCTTTTGGATAGATTGTTATAACAGTGAAGTTATAAGTAGTTTTAAGGAAAACTACCTTGAGACTCACTCAAATTTTTTTATGCCTCTGCCTTGATTTTGATATTGTGTTTTGTGTGTGTGATAGAAGGACGGACTCTTCTATCCACAGGTTATGCAAGCTTTTGGTCATTGGTGACAAACTCGTCGATTAGCCTGTTATACTATAATATATGGACTGACAAATACCTCCAGATCTAAATATGGAAAAAAGCTAAGAGAATTATACAGTCTCTTAAAAAAAAAAATTCAAGGGCCAAAGTCATATAGTGAAGAAAAAAATAACCACTTCAGAACTACAAACCAAAACAATGAAACAAATAATCACAGGTACTCTAACTATCCTTGACATTATTTCTGAATATACTAGTAGAGCTTAGGTACATTAGTTCTTTCAAATTAAGTATAACAAGTCACAAGGAGCAAAAAATTGAGCCCTATCACTGATGGCGATGGGTGCCCATTACCAATTGGTTTTATTGTTTTGTTCAACATTGAAAATAGTTTATACAATCTCTTTGTAAATCAATATAAATATAACGCATATATTTACTCTATGTAAATTTCATGTATACAATGCATAAAATAGGCAAGTTAAATGTTTCAAAGAAAAAAAAAGATTATAGAAGGCTATTATCGAAAAACTTTTAAGCAATGAAACATTAACTATGAGAGCCTTAGTCCTGAATAAAAAAGAGAATATCAATCAAAAGATTGGATAAATCCAGTATAATATTCTCTTTTATAGAAAAAAAACACAATGGAAGAGATCAAGACAATACTAAAAAACCTTCTTAAAAAGAATATATCCAGTCTATTGTATATCAGTTATAAAATACTTAAAAACTTAGATTCTCAAGGAAAAAAGACTCTTAAGTAACTATATGATCAGATAATTAAAGTGAACTATATATCAAGTAAATAGAAAGAAAGTTACATCTGTTTGATACCCAAGTCAAACTATAAAACTGTAGTTTAAGCAACATAAAATCCATAATATGATTAGAGACAATAAGAAAATGTTTTATCAAAATACTGACCAATAGACTTATCAGTATATAGAAAAAGTATAAAATTCTATGAGGATCTAATTTTGCTAACTTATAAGGAGAAAGTATATCTAAACTTATTTAACTTCTAAATAGTATCTATAAAGAAACCAGAAAAAAGAAAAAGGAATAATAGATTCTTTTTCAGGATACAACCAAAGTATATGATACAATTAGTCTAAAATATTGAAAGATCTATGAACAGAATATGTATTTCAGTTATTAGTAGACAATTGATTATAGATCTCATAGAAATAGAAAATATAGAACTATTCTTTCAATAAAGCTTTCAGATTCAGTTATAGCCAATATCAAACTCTTTCTACTGATCCTCTGATCACATACAGAAAAGATATTTGCAAAAAAGGTTAATACATTCTTGCTAGTCAAAGTCTTATTACTTTCCTTAAACCATCCTAAGAAGCATCTTAGTAGTCTACATTATTTTAATCCCTCTTGTTTATATCCTCTTCAAATAAAAACTTGATGGCTAGTGATTTGAACAATCATAAAACACCTTTTCTTCCAATAGCAAGAAAGTTCTGAAATGAAGAAGACCTGACTGTCTGCCACCTAGTCACATATAGTGAAATACCACAGAGCTTCTGTTGTAATAAGAGAACTATTATAAATGCATTACATCTACTTACTTCATCACTTGTTATGTTCTAATAGTGCTCTTTCTTATTTCTTTCTAAGGAATTTTGTCTATCTCAATCTGACACTAAATTTTGAGTAGCACAAAGTTTTTCATATACTGATTGATTAAGTAGAATTATGTTAATAAAAGAATATAAACAAATTCCTATTGATTACCTTACATGTCTGAATGCATTTTATCAGCTCTATAAGAACTTTGAATTCACCATAAGTTGTAAGTCTATGGTACAAATGAAACAGGATACTGCTTCCTACCATGTTATTAGTTATTACTGGAAATAATAAATATAAACAAAGTTTTCAAGTTTTGTTAGCTCAGATTTTAGGATATAGAGATCTAACAAGTGTTTCACAACTTTACTAGATTAACCAATACTGCAGATAAAATGTACTACAAGTGAATTGACCTACATAGTTGTATATACTATATATCTCTACACAATTCTTCTTCTACTTGAGGAAAAATTCCTTCCACTTTGGAAATATAAATTGCCTAATAATACCAAAAGGAGTTTCTTTTCATCACCCTTCCACATCAAATTGATCGAGCAAATAAATGATTTAAAGAACCTCTTCCAGGTTGATAGGAGTAGTTAATTCCCCATACAACTGAAATCTGGTTGAAGACGAAGTTTATCAAAATAAATAGAAGAGTTTTCCACAGATTGAAGTAATCAAAATAAAGATAAATAAGTAGGTATAACTATTACTTGATATTGAGAGATTCCAATTAACTTGAGAAATCAACAAGCTAGGAAATATATATTACTGGAAGTTATTATAGATGACTATAGATAACACTTCACCAGTATTGTCACTCTGTATGCACTCTGTTGAATTTTCTTTTTGTTATATAAGCTGCAAAGTAACAAGCCTCCAAGACCTGACCTCCTTATTTTAAAGCAAGACATCACAAAAGTTCTAATAGAACATATACACTACTAGTTTATACAACACAACTATTACAACTTTCAAGTCTCAAGATAGAACAAATATATTTCTTTAATATTTTTATAGAGAGGTTTTTTAATACTTTAGCTCCTGATAACATATCACTCACAAATTTAGCTCAAAATTTGTTTCTTTTTATCATCCCTCACACATCTCTTCTACTAATAAAACATACTAGTGAACTTTGTGTATACTAGATTAGCTTGAGAAATAAAACAATATGTTACAATAGGTATATTATTAATTGTTTTTATTGTTTCACTAAGTATAAAAAGTTTATAAAATTGCTTTATATATAAGAGTAAATATAACACATATAATTAATAAAATGTATAATGTTATGTGTATTTTTTAAAAAAAAGATTCAATTATAGCTAATAATAAAATATATCATGAGAAAACAATCTTACCTTTAATTTGAAGAATTTTCTATAATCTATTAATATACAAAATATAAGAAAATCCAAATTATGAATACATAATAGAAAAGAAATAAATATTGAACTTTTAAAAGTCACATCTTAAAGAAAAACTTTTTTTAAAACAAACAGTAATAGTATATATAGATAATACTACTTGAATTGTCAAATCCAAAGCTAATATGAAACATATTTTGGAAGAGGCCAGACAATTTTACCAGACAAATGACTTACAAATAAATAGTAAAAAATCTATCCTTTAAATCTTTAATTAGAACAGTATAGATTCAGACATAGTTTATATGTAGATAGACAAATTAATAGTCAAGAAACTGGATAAATATAACCAAGCAAGATTCCTGAATATCTGATTAGAAAAAAGATATAACAATTGGATATCACTAATCTATGCAAAATAGAGATCAGAACAGTACCCAGGCAATTAGTAACAAAAACCTAAATGAAAATATGTCAGGTACATTATCAATAGAGTTTTAATTCCTAGTATAAAGTACAAAATGTAACATACATACTTGAATGAGAAATTTTGTAATGTTATAATAGCCATATATAGGAAAGCTTTAAAAATAAAGCCCTAATTTGTAAAACAATATCAAATAGTTATATACATAATAAACAAATATATAGGTTCAAAAGTATATGGAAATCCAACTTAAAAGTCATATAACAATACTATTCTGTCAATTAAATAATAATGAAGCTTCAGGAATTGCAACAGTTATTTGACTTAAACAAATTCAACATAAATACTGGAAACCCAAAAATATACTTTATAATTCAATAGAAGTTAAGACAATCAAAAAAGCTAATTTTGCTGTTGCAACTTTGACCATAGTAAAGAAACTACTGATTAAATATAACAACTGGAAATGAAAATGAATATTTGATATTCAAAAAGGTACTATGTCTTTTAAGACAATTATAAATGATGAAAAAGAATATATGAAAGCTATTACTTCTCTAAAAAAAGACAAAATAATGCTTTTGGATCAGTTAATCAATACAACTACACTAATAATAAAAGAATAGAGAGTAGTTCAAATTCTTGCTGATATTTGTAAAGGTCCCATTTTAAGTTGGGGTATACAATTAGAGCAAAGATAATAGAACAACAAGATTTGCTAAAACAGCCCTATTGAACTTTAAAATGGACTGAATACAAACTTCAAATAGTAAAAATGGTTCCTAAAACCAACAAATAGAAAACCAATTGAGAAGTTTTAATTGAACCAATAGAAACTACTATAGAAAAAGTCAAAATGCAAAACAGTGAAGTACTTTTATATTATATCAACTTACCTAAAATCTTATCACAAATAGTAATAATTATTATCCTTATACATTAAACAATCAATTATTTTATGCATATTTCAAACTTAGTTACTATTATAACTAAATAGGTAAGAAAGTATTAAAAAAAAAATCTATTATACTTCCTGGAAACTTTATAGATTAGAAGCCTACAAATACAACAAATAGACCAAATACTTATATTTATTGAAGCCAGAAGAGATTGAAATACAAATAGAAAATTATGAAGTCAAGTTGATTAAACAGATTATATAATTAGAGGAGCATATTATAAATCAAATAAAGAGTTTTAGATACAACTATAAAAAAATACAAAGCAATTTATTTTCTTTATTAACAGATCTTACAAGCAATGTACAAAAAGTAAAGATGAACTCAAAATGCATCTTGTATGGATTCAAATTGAAAACAATATAATAACTAATAAATTCTCAGCAGGAGCAATATTGTGATAATTAGATATAAAAGCAGAAATTTTAGCAATCTTACTGCAATCTTTACAATACTTGAAAATAAAAAAACAATCATATATACAGATTATAGTACGGCTATCAAGATATTTTTTTTTTTAAACCTGGCAAAGTCCTGCTATTGAGTTTTTATTTATTCATTAATACAGGTTTATGTACGCAAATTTAATTGTATACATTTATGAATGGGAAAAACACTATAACTCAGTATTCTATTATTAGAAACCCTGTGACTTGCTGCAGACCATCTTAGTAGGTGCTAGTATAACAAGACTCTACTAGCCCTAATATTGATTGAAAAGAAAAAGAAAGAATAGTAGCTATTTTATAGAATATTCTTTGTAATGATATTTGTTAGTTCTATATATAGATTATCGAACCTGTTCTTAAGATATTTCTTTAAATCTATTTAGACTCTTTCAGGCCTGGGTCTGACTTAAAGGATTTGATGACCTGTATTGTTGATTAGTCTGGGCCATATTCTTTATTAGTTATATTATTTGATATCAAGATGACCAAACTCATACATTAATGCAAATAATATGTTGCATATTGTAGTATTGTTATATAAACTAATTATATAACTATGGCTAAACTATTTTTAATATAATAAAAACTATCTAATTATATGATTACTATATATAACAATCAATAAGGAAGAATATGTGATACTATCTTTATTTTTTCCAAAACAATTTTTAAAAGTAATTTGATTATCAGATCATTGTATACTCTAACTTGTATCACAGTTTTTAGATACTTCAATGTAGTGCTAGTAAATTTCTTCTTACACCAAGGTCTTCGATCACTAGACTTGTAAAATCTTAGCAAGTATATGTGAATAGACATATAACTAGTGTGTGATTTACTTTTTTGTATTAGTTTATCTAGATAAAAATATCTTTTAAGATACTCTTGTGCTTAGAATAAAATTTGTTATCAAGAATTCACTCATTTGTCCAATCTCTAAGAAAATTATCTATCTGACTGGTAGATAAGTTTTCATATGTAGTGTAGCACCTTACAACTAAACCAAAGAAGTTGTCAATAAGATTGTAATTTATTACTAAAAATAAGTGACCTGGCATCAATTTACTATTGGAATATATTAAGTAATTGCCTAACTTATCTTATTCAAGTGATCTGATAACATCAATGACTGAGTCCATATTGATATTGTCAATATCAAAGTATGGCTTTATGGTTTTTTCTACATTGTCTGCAGTATTGAGATAGGTAATCTTTCACTTTTTTTTTGAAGTTTTTGAAGTCTCAACTTCTATAGCTACCAGTTTATGTATACTATTAAAGTGTCTTTTTCTTGTTGATTGACTATTGAAGTCTTCTCCATAGACTGTACACTTGCATACCTTTGGAGGTAAATGTTGTTTAACTTTTGGTTATTTGTGAGCAGATAAACCTGACTTTTTCCCCTTGAAGCGAATTTTTGCGTGGTCTTCATTTTCTCTTCTTTTTAGAAGAGCCAGTACTTACTTGCTAGATGGAGGTGACAGTCTATTTAGTGTTACTGAAACAAACAGAGGAGGCCCTTCCAATCCATTTTGTAAAGAGCTCCTTGACTTGAGATAACTGTTTGATTGATCCTAAGTATTTGAAAACAGTGCCATAGGGAAGACTAATCTCTATGAAAATGTTTGTAATGATGTTGCTTTATATAAAACTCCACTTCGTTGTTTACTTTTTTTAAAAAATTTCCTTATAAGGAAATTTTGTTTTTGAAAAAGTGTTGAACGGGAAAGAGGTTTGACAGCTATCAAGATATAGAAACCAATTTAGTCACAAAAGTTTATTTATATAAGGAAATGAACTAAAATGATCAATTGGCTATTATGAAACTGAATCAAGAACCTAGTATAAAAGAAAAATCCTTGTCTTATACTTGAAAGATTAAGGTTCATCAAGACAATAAGTTTAATAATATAGCAGACAAGTTAGCAAAGCAGGCCAGAAGAAAAAATCCTTTAATTTGATAACAAATATCTAATTTGGATCAAGTCCTCACAATAATAACTTGAAAGAAATATACTATTGATATCAATATTAGAGATTTTTTTGAAAAATAGAACTAGCTTATACTGAATAAAAACATATTCAAAACACAATAAATATATCCTAATAAAGAAATTGATTGGTAAATTTTATAGAGACAATTCAATCTATATAATATTTTTGAATGCTCTAAGACTCAAGTGAAAGATCAATTATATGGTACAAATCTTAAAGTAAAATTCTTCAGTATATCAAAAAAACAAAAGATTTATCTGATAAAAGCTAGGCAGAAGTTAAAAAAGTAATAAAAAAAATAGATTCAGGACATTAAATAATAGGATGAAAGCTTATTTTATTATTTTTTTTTTTTTAAGCTGGCAAAGTCATATCATGTAGTTTTTATTTAATCATTGATATCCTCTTATATATACAAATTTAATTGTGAGAAAATACATTTATGATAGGAGAAAAACTAATGACTCATTATTTTGTGAACCCTATGACTTGCAATAGTTCACCTCATAGGTGAATATTAACATATTATGACTCCACTAACACTAATATTTGTATGGAAGAGAAAGTTAATATTGAAACTGTTTTGAAGAATGTTTCTCATATTATAGTTTGTTAGTTCTATATACAGGTTTTCTGCTACTCCTTGCTTTTTTTCTTCGTCCTGTGTTGATCTTTTGTTCTTTGTTTTGATATTGAACCTTGTTCTTTCCTATTTCATTTTTTTGGATATACCTTGTGTTCTTTCCCACTCTACTACCAGGTCATATCTTAACCTCTAAATCTTCCTTTTCTCTTGCCAGAGTTGTTCTGTTGCCTTCTTCACTGCTATTTTGGCCTCTTTCTCATTTCCTGTGATTTCCCCTGCTAACTGGACTATTTTGTGAGTAATTGTCCCTCTGATTATGTCCTTGAAGTCCACCCGGCTTTCTAGTCTTATACTTGATTCTATAAATTGTTTCCACCTGCTTTTGATAGATTGTGACTGTTTGTTGCCATTCGTCCTTGCTGCGCACTCTTGTGTCAGGAGTGTTGTAAGTTTGTCTGATAGCCTTGTTCTGTTTGGTCTGCAGGTAAAAGGATATAGATCCTTTTCTTCCTATCTTCCACAGATTATACATGTCCTTGACTTATATATCTGTGGTTTCCATATATTCATGTTTGCCAGTGTAGGGAGTTTATTGATTTATGTTTTCCATTAGAATGACCTATCTCTATGGTCTTCTTGGCTCGTTTGAAGAGATGTAATCTTGAATGGTATCAGGGTCTGCATAGTCATCTCCTAATTGATCTCCTTAGCTTTTGGTTCTGTTAGCCATGTTTGGTTTCATTGTAATGTCCTTCACTTGCTCACCCATTTGGTCTTCAATAAGGTTTTCCCTAATGTTTTGAAGGGTAATTCTGTAAAGGCCTGGTCCCATCTCAGTATTATGTTACTGCTTGTTAACTGTAGTTCTTGGATTTTAATAATGTCTTGGAATTTGTCTGTGATTGTAGTGGCTGCTAATTTATCTGCCTTTCATTTCTTTCATTATCAGAGTGGCCTTTGATTTTGATCTACTGAATCTTGGTTTGTTGTGTTATGATAATTTCTTGTATTGTGCTGACTAAGCATTTGTTTGGCCATTCTGACTTCTGGTTTTTGGCTTGCTCCTTCTGTGCTGATTAGTTTATTGCATTGATTGCCCCTTGACTGTCTGTGAAAATCTTGATTTTTTTGTTGGGGCTGACTGTTCAAATTGCTATAACGATTGCTGTTAATTCTGCTCTGGTCAAGGACAGGATGTCCTGAGTTTCTGCATGAAAGGTTGTGATTTCATTGCCTGATTCAGAGAGGACCACCCACCCAATTCCCATTCTGCTTCTAGTGTTGTGTCTTGTGAAGGAGCCATCTGTGTATAATTGGAGGTTGTCATCTGTTGATAATTGTCAAGCTATTTTAAGTAGCCTTTGAATTGTCCAGTCTGGGGCTTGTAGCTTTCTTCTGATGAGTTCTTCTGTGGTTAATAGTGGATCCAAGTATATCTTTAGTTTATATGTATCAGGGTACTGCCTGTTGGATTCATTGATAGTGAGTTTCATACCTTGCGGTGATGACTGTAATCTATTGATTAATGGTTGTCCGGTGTTCAGTTCCTTCTGTCCTGAAAAGATTCCCGCCTTGCTTTTTCTGACTTGGATATTCACTGAGTATGCTAAGAGCTTTCCATTATGTATTATTGTTGGTGCTTGTATTTCCCTCTAAGATCTTGATTATTGAGTGGGCAACCTTTGCACTTGTCGACTGATAATGTCCCGTTCTTGGTGACCATGTGGCTTATTATTGCTTTATCCTTTTCTAGTTGCCTTTTTTTCTTTATTATTATTGTTTCTCCGTCTTTTTTGGTTGCAACCATTTTAGAGTTGATTGGTGTTGGACTGGGAGTACCAGAGTGTTTGTTCAGAATCTGTTAGTGTTGGGCTACTGTCACTGTAGTATCCTCTGTGGCTTGAGTCTTCCTTATCAGCTGATAGTATCAGCCAGTTTTGAATCATTAATTCTTTTAGCTCCTTGTACCATTCAGGTGTTCTTCCTTTTTTTTCCAAGTCTTATTCTTATTTATTGCCAAGATAAGATTCTCGTTTTGTTATCATTCAAGAGTTGGTCTTTGAACAATATCTATCTGTGCTTGAGGGAGATTCTGTGTCTATTATACTATTCTTCTATAACCATATCTCTAATTGCTTTGTTCTCATTTTTAACTGGTTTTCCAAACCATGTGTGTACTATTGGTGCTATTGTGATTCCTTGTATTTTCAGTATGTTTAGGATGTCATTTGTCAGGTTATTTTTTTTTTTGGTCCAGAATGGGAGTTTGTCAGTAAGGATTGAAGTATTGGACCAGTAGTTATTTTGAAGCTGTTGGGGTCTAATTTAGGTAGTGATTTCACATATGTTGTAGCTAAGTCGGTTTGTTAGATTCTTCCCATGCAACAAGATTTGCCAGTCCCATAGGTTGAACAACTTGTAGCTGAAGTCTGCATGAAGGATACTGTTTGGAGTTGTTGAGGCTAGGCCAACTTTGTATTTAAATGTTTTGTTTATTTAGCTGCTCAGCTTGTCACATTTCTTTTCTGACAGGACTAAGTTATTGAATAAATATTCAATTGCTGGGAAGAGGGCCTGGTTGAGTATGTAATATGTCTGTTTGTCTATAATTTTCTTCCAGACCAATATTCTGGTCATGATGTCTATTTTTTCCTTGATAATATCCTTTTGTGGGTTTTCTTTCCATCCTCTATTATCCATATCCATAAAATTCTTATTGCTGCATTTTGATAAACTGGCAGAATCTAAGTTTCATTAAGCTGTATGCTTTTGCTTCTTAGTTTTGGGGGCACATTGATACAGATCAGAGATGATTTTTCACCATTTACTTGTATGTCATTTATCCTAAGAATCTCAGTGGCTTTGTTTAGGATGGCTTGCATTTCTACTCTATTGCTTGCAAACTAGGTAGTGTCATCCATATATGTGGTGGCTATGATCTGTGCTTGCCTTCTTGTTGTATTGGTGATTGCCTTCCGGCATGAAGTGATCAGGTCTAGTAATATTTCTGTCTCCATCATGTAGCCACTGTAATATCCTCGATTTCTTGTAGTAGCGAATTATAATACACTCTCTACAAGAAGGGGGAGATGGTATCTCCTTAATCGATTCTATATTGTATAGGATATTTTTCTGTTAGTCCGTGTGCTGTGATTATTTTGTTATTCCTATTCTCCAGTATATTATTCAGAATTTTGATTATGTCTTCTGGCACTCAGATTTTTCTTAAGGCCTGGATTAGCATATTCCTGTTCATGAAGTCATATGCCTTACTTATATCTTGACTAAAGATCCAGGCCTCTTTCTTGAATTCTCTCGCCTCCTCCATGACATTGTTGAGTATGTGAATTGGCTCTTAGGTGCTTCCTTCAGGTAGTCCTACCCAGTTATTAGTACACAGAATCAGATGTTGTTGCATGCTGTTGCAAGTCTTGATATTAGAATACTCATGAAAACATTCCTCATTGTTTCCAGTAGTGTGATAGGGTGAGTGATGTTAATGTTCCTCATCCAGTCTTTGGGTTTTGGTATTGGATACACGTTTCCATTTTTCCAGTCCTGCGGGACCTCTTTTGTTCTCATAATTTTGTTGAAGAGTACCACTACCAGCTTTACTCTCTTTTCTCCTAAGTTTTTAAGCATGATGTATGAGATTCCTGATGGTCCTGGGGTACTGCAGTTTTTCTTACCTCAGATTAACTTTTTTATCTCTATGGCTTCTATTGGAGCTGACACATCGTCGAACCATCTATCCTGGATTGTTTTCTTAGGCTTGTACTGTTTTTCCCAATGTGGGAAGTCTTTTATGTCTAATATTTGTCTGTGTCTTGTCCATTCTTGAAAGTGGTTTTGGATCTTGCTCTTAACTGTGAGTGGGTCCATGATTACTTTGACCTCATTCTTTGAATTCTGCTCTATTAACCTGCATATGTCTATGAACCTGAGTTGACGGTTTAAGATGCTGTTGATCATCTTTTTTGGATGTTCCTCTAGGTTCCTGTATTTTTATTTAATGTGTTTTTGTATTTTCCTTCTTTTTTTCTTCTCAACTGTGTACTTGACTATTTTGTTTTCTATTTCCCAGATCTCTCTTGTCTCAGATAGCTATCTGTGGAGTTCTTCTTTATTACTTGTTAAGTTTTGCTTGAGTAAGGGTGATTCTGTTATGACATTCCTTGTTGCATTTATTTCCTGTACCAGTTCTACAATCTGTGCTTCTATGGCAGGGGTGCGTGTGTTTGGGTTCATTTTCCATGTCAAACATTTTCTATACAAAGTAGCGATCTTGAGTAGTCCCTGCATAAGTTTTTTGTATTTGATTTTGTGTATGGTGCTGATGTTTTTCTTTCTTCGCTTTTTCTTTAATTTGGTTTTTGCTACCACCTTGATTGATTCTTTGAGATATTACCATGTTTCCTCTACTGTTGTGGAGTCTTTTTTGAAGAATTTGATTGCTTTTTTCTCTATTTTCCTAGTGAACCTTGACTATTGTTTGAGGCTGGAGTTTGTGTAATCAATGATGTTCTATCTGTTGTTTTTCCTATTTGATAACTTACTCCACGATGTATAGGGTGTGATGAGGTGTATAACTACTATTTTGTGATCTGTTTTAATTACTGTTTCCACCTCTATGTGTTCAGAGTTGATGATGTGTGGTTGTAATGGGCTGGAGACCCATATGTAGTCCAATCTGCTCCTATAATTTGATTTTGTTCTGTTGTATATGTAGCTTCTTTTGTCGGGTGGGCTTGTCTGAATGTGTCTATGAAGTCATAGGTCTCTAGTGAGTTAATAAAATGCTTGAGCTTGACTCCTTTGCCTTTTTCTGAGGTACGGTCCTTTTGATAGTCTACTACTTCATTGAAATTACCCATTACTATCATATACATGTTATTGCCTTTTGCCTCACGGATTTTTGCCTTGCACCATTATAATAGTTTTTTCCTGTCCTGTTTGTTGGCCCCGTCTAATGAGTTATATATTGTTATTATTCTGTATTGAATTTGCCCTTTGAATGCCATGTCTACTGTAATCCCTCGATTGATTCATTCCTCACTCCTGAAGATGTGTGTTGCCCATTTTTCCTTTATTAAGATACTGACTTCTGCTCCATGGGCTGTTATATTGGATTTGTTGATCATATTTGATATCTGCCTTCTTCATCATGCCATCTTTTATTTCCAGGAAGCCAGGTTTCTGTAAGCCCTAGTATATCGATTTATTGTTCTTGTCCGTATTCTAAGATTGCTAGCTTGTCTATTTCTAAGTTGATTTCTCTAATGTTTAATGTTTCTATTTTTCAGAAATTGAATAGTTTGTTGGTATTGAGTTTCTTTACATTTTGCCTGTTGGAGGCTTGGTTTCCAGGATGTCTCCTAATCATAATTGTTTAGAAGAAAGAAAGGGATCTGTTCAGGGATGTCGGTTATGTTGGTAAGTGTATCAAGACATTCTATCATTTATTTTATGGTGGATGTCATTGTGGATTCCATCTGATTAATTCTTTTGTTTATTAGTCTCTAGTGTTGTTAATGTCCAGCCTTTTGAGTGATAGGGTTCGAAAGCTTGAACTTCTAGGTAAGAGTTCAGTTTGGGGGGAATAGTCTGTAATTGCTGGTCTTTTTGCTTTTATGTGGGGCCTGTTTTGATCACTGTGACTCTCTTATCCAAGATGTGCACTTGGTGTTTGATGGCTTCTAATTCTACTTGAATTTGTCTAAGCATATCTAATATGTTTTTCCTGCTTATAGTTGTATAAGATCCTTTTGTTACACTAGCGTATGTACATCCCGTAATGAGGAGATTAAATGTCATTCTTCTGTCTTGTTTGATGGAAAGGTTCTCTCTTGCATTGTTTAACCAGAGCCTTGGTTGGCCCAGTCTGTTGGTTCTTTTTCTTGGTGTTGATTTCTCCTTTGCAATTAGGCAATAAATATGTTCATGGTCATGGGCTCCACAGTTGAAGCAAAGTTTCGTTGTTCTTGTGACCCAGACCAATTCACTGTCCTGAAGGCAGAAGTTCATACTTCAGGCTCAGTTGTGATTTCTGTTATCCTTGTAGTATAGAATGGTGAATCACTTGTTTTGATTCATAGGAGTGAGGGGGAAGTATACTGCTTGAGCTGCTGTCTGTTTGATAATCTCTTTGAGTTCTTCCACTGAAGTTTCCCAGGGGAGATTGGCAAGTGTTGCGCTGTACTAATTCCTTTTCTCTCTTGTAATATGGGTTCTGACCATTGGATATACCCTCATACAGAAGATATCTTTGTAGATAGCCCACTTCTAGACCTGTTCCTTATATTCCTCTCTTGTTCTGAACTGGATGATTCCAGATTTAACTTGTACTGTTGTGTTGCAGAGTTATATATTCAATCTGGGTTTTGTCTTGAAATATGTTTATGATGTCTCTTTTCTGAAAGTGGTTGGAGATGTCCCAGATTCTAATAGATCAGGCTTTGCTTTCTGTAGTACCAATTTGAGGTGCTAGTCTAAATTTGACAGTCTCATTGTTGGTGATCTGAATCACACATATAGCGATGGCCTTATGGTAATTGTCAAAGATGGCAACAATAGTTGGAGATCCGATTGGCTCTTCTGTTTGAATATGTTTCAGGATTGATAGATGCCCCAGTTTGTCATGAACTTGGTGGATATTTCTTCGGTTGAGAGTCCTGGCAGTTGATCTATGTCTATGAAGATTTTCCCTGGGTGGAGTGTATCGAATGTTTCCTTGGAGGTTGTTCGTTGCTTTGTACCTCAGTCTCTGTTTCTCTTCATAACTATACTGGTTATTGGTGATATTTTCTGTGCCATTGGGTGTCTCTTTCTCTTCTTTAGATATTGCTGTTGTTGAAACTACTGTTACTGGTGATGATAATCTAGATTCGAATTCATTTCTACCATTGTTTTGGCAATTTCCATGGTGCCCTCCTTAGGGTTTATGTGTTGTCCTGTTCTTCGTTCTCGAGCTCCATGTTTTCATCTTGGGCTTGGGTGAGATCCTGTGTAGCTGCTGGGATTGTTGTCTTCTTTTCTTTGTCTGTTGTCATTCTGTTTCTCTTGGAACTGATAATTGGGTTGAATTTGTTTGATACTTTGGTCTTAGGAGTGGTTTTGTAATTTTGTTACTACCAGTGATGATTCTTTCACTGGTATAGTTAATCACAGTGTCTTCGACTCTAGGGGACCTTTTGAACATGGTTGTTAAAGGAGCTCTTTGTGAGCATTGGGTTTTTTCTTGTGAACTTTGGGTTGTTACCATAAAAAGAAATTTTCATAAATTTTGATGTGAGTAGGAAAAAGTTTTTTGATAGGATGAAAGTTTATATAATACAGTATATGGATTTATACACAAAGACAAGATTAAGATCCTGGAAAAGTATCTTAAAATCCTTAAGATTTTAATGACAACAATACAAGATATTATTGGTAAATTTTATTAAAAAATAAGAAAGATCTTCAAGAAAGAAGTTTGAAACAAGTGCTATAGTATTACTATCAAATAAAAACAAAATCAATAAATTATATCAAACTCAAAAGGCTTAAAGTACCAGCTTATATGACTAGAAAAATAGATCAAGTCTCAAAGAAAATCAATTACTTCTTTATTCTTCTCTTTAGAAATATAACAGAAGAAAAAGAAGACTCAGAACAAATGAAATCTCAAGACAATATAATAGATATGATCAGTAGTTGAATATTCAAAGATTTTAAATAGTTTAGTTTTTAATTATAGTTAGAACTTCAGAAAATCTATAATAATAAGCTGTAGGCAATTATCCAAGTAGCTAGAGAATAATCCAAGCCATAAAGGAAGCCAAATATCATTTCCTAAGTTGTATCTAGAGAAGATTTAACTTTGTAAATGGTGAGTTAATATATGAAAGTTATAAAATATATAAATACTAAATATATTTACAATAAAATGGACAAGTTATATTGCTTAACTATAAGGAAAATAGCTAAAAACAACAAGCAATACACATAAAAAAATTTTTTTGTCCCATGTGACAACATTAATACTATGTGACCCACTCCTATTATTATTCACTATATTATGTGCACAATGAACAAAACTGAAAAGATTTTACAAATAGTAGATAAAAGAGAGAAGAATATTATCGACACACTAATTTGACTTGTAAAAAAGCACACGAACATAGTGAGCTATAAGCTACATAACAAATAGCCAAACAAAGACTGACTATCACTCAATATGAAGAGAAAATGTCAGCTCCAACTCCAAAAACTTGTACAATACTTGATAGCATTATTGCAAGTATCTTAGGAATAGACAAAACTATATTCCATAAGGAA
>CAJVPT010000822.1:0-25512 GCA_910592055.1 Acaulospora colombiana | reverse complement strand
CACCTCATAGATATGAATGTTTTGGACTTCTCCATATCTTTTTAGATGTGCTTTTATGAGGTTCTTATTGTTTTTCTGATCCACATCTACCAAACATACGTATCAAATGGTTGTGTTTTCATTGGTCTTGAATTTTTAAAAGATCTTTCTATTTAGATTTCTTTCTGTTTTTTGTTTCTTGCAAGTGGTCAATGGTGTTATATTTTGGATGGCAAAGTTATTTTTTTTTCGATTAACTTCTTCAATGCATTATATAACATCTTCTTCCTTTTGTATCCAAAAGACTAACCACTTATTTCTATTGATAAACTCTTTTCATAAAAGATTTCTTTTTTCTTGTGGAAGTTTATGAATATTGCTTAGATATGCCTTAGTTTTATTTTCTATTTCTCCTGGAATATTGGCCATCATTGTACCTAATCTATAATTTCCTTTCTTTTTTATAAAGTAGGGGTTTGTTGGTGATGTTATGTCTCTATTTCTAGTTGTATAGGAGCTATGTTCACTAATGCATTGTCTTTTTACTGTTTTTTAGAGTTTTTGTGCTTCCAGTTCTTCGATCTCCTATATGCATATCATTGTTACATTATTGTCTATTGTTGATTCATTATCTATTTATTCAACAATATCTATTGATTGTTGCTCTGATTTATGTTGAATTTCAGAATTCTTGATAATTTCCATAAGCTTATCTTCAATATAGAATTATAGAAGGTCTTCTTTGATTCTTTTGCCTTGTTGCCAAAGATTTATGATGTGTTGAGTTAAGATTCGTTTCTTGTGAAAGGTTATCATATCTACTCCTAATAACTTAGCTATAATACTATCGAGAATAATATATGTTTCTAATGACGAGACTTCTGGTCTACTGGGTTTATAGTTTTTTTGTTTGAGTAGTTGTTGTGAAGCCCATAAAGTAAAGTGTTTGTCATGTTTTTTTGAGAGATTGATTAGCATGTTTACTATATCCTCTTCTCTTTTGCTGACAATCTATAATATACGTTGTGCTTTATTCATATCTGCTATTGATTTAGATTTATTAATAGATCACATAATGGCTTGTTTATATTTGTCAATTATTCTATTTTGGATCGTAGATAAACCTTTCTGAGATTGTTGTTGTTTATATTTTTGATTAAGTAATATGGAAAAACCTTGTTGTGTTGTTTTGATATATTTGTTTGTTGATATTGAAGATCCTATACAAATTTTGCAAGTTGTTGTTGTATTTATGTAGAATATCAATCAACTTGTTTGGATTACGAGTTATACGTGTATGTATGTATTTTGTTTGTCACTTTTACGTGTATACTTGTTTTGCTTATTCACTTTTACGTGATCGTATTCACGTAACAAGATAGAGGATAGGTATGTTGTTTTTGTGTATATGTACGTTTAGACTGTCTTGTCCTTGGGGAGCTTTGATATCTTTCTGGACCTTTGAGTGACTGAATTAACTTGATTTATCGAGTAAACTTAGTTGCTTCCTGGGTTCCTTACAGTGTCAAGAAAGGTGTTAACCTGCATTTGCCTGGCTGTAAGCTGTGTGAAGTTGATATTGGCTCCCTTTTTCTGACTGTGAATCAGTTTACAAGTATCTTTTCTTTCTCCTAAAAATTTTAAGAAAATGAAGTAAAAGAAAATTAGTAAAACAATGTATACCTCTTTTTTTGATGTTTCTGAAGGGTTTATTATATATGTGTTACTAAAGCTTGGTAGCTTGGTTTAAAAGATATGTTGTTTTTATTTGTGTGTTTGACCAGGTTTATTTTTTCAAAAAAATTATCAAAAAAAGAAATTTTTAGGAAAAAGGAGGATTAGTGGAAAGAGTTTTTTTTTAGTATATAATTTTTACTAGGAATTACTCTTTATTGCTGATCAGAAAATGAATTATATGGTACTACAGATTACCAATAAAAGGTATAACTTGTGAGTTGTTCCAAAATTTAGTCAAAAAAACAATATCAACTATAAAAAAATAAAGAGAAGGTAAAGAAGATATATATTATATAGATTATAGATATAATTAATTATCAACAGATCAAGATACTTTGCAAGTACTTGAAATATTGATAATAAAAAATAAAGAAAAAAATGATATAGAAAATCAAGTTATTTTAGAGAGTACTAACTATAGTGAGAAGTATATTAATATAGAAGCAAGTAAATGATCAGAGATTGAATAAATAAATTTATTTAAATTTAATAAAAGAAAAATTTTAAATTTTAAGTTAAAAAATATTTCTGAAAGAAAATATACTAGTTAAAAATTTTTTTATTAAAATAAAGCTAGGTTAACTTAAATATATTTAATTTAATTTAATTAAATCAAAACAGTTATAGTTGAACATACTTTAAAATAGATTAAAAATATATCAAATCAGTTTCAAATTGTTTTTTCATCAAATTTGAATTAGAATCAGAATCAGATTCAGATTAGATTGAATTAAATCAAATTCAGATTTGAATTAGATTGGATTAAACTATTATAGTTTTAAATCAGATCAGATTAGTTTAAAACGAATCAGATCCATATTCAATTTATATTTATAAAAATTGAATCAAATCAAATCTAATTAAAATCTGATCCAATTCAATTTATTGTGATTACTACTTACAATTGACATATACAATATATATTGTATATTATAACTTTTATTGTAATAGATACAAATCTTTTGTTTATATTTTTTTTTAAAAGATTTTGAAATATATCATCATTAAATATAAATATAATTATAAGTCACAATTTCTTTTTTATTTTTCTCTCTTCACCTTCTCTCTAGTATACATGATTGATAAAACTCTAATTTGGTAATACTAGTTTGAAGAATTAAATAGTTAATATGAATTATTTGTGATCAACTATTTGTTGTTTTGATTTAGAGTATATAGTTTTATAAATTGTTTAAATTATTTTTATACTTTATTATAATATCAATAAATTAATTATTTTATGTTAAAAAAAAATAAATAAATAAATAATTTATAATAAAAATATTAAATTATTTAAATCCAATAATTATTTATTAAAGTATAATAAAAAATATTAGTTCAAAGACTTTTTGTAATTTCCTATATTCCAGTGATTTGGTAGGATATTCAATAGCAATAATTTGCTAATGATGAAGTGGTGGACTAGAAAGGTATTTACTCAAAAACCATCAATATTGTTCCCAAGGTCAAACTTAAAGGCCATTATTGCTTACAATAAGTTTGTTAGATTTGATAGAAATGTTTAGCCGTAATATGTATCATGCTGCTCGAGTGAAAATGTACTTAACTGTGGGTATACAAAAAAAAAAAGGCGATTGGCTACGGGAATCGTCGATCATTTATCCGGTCACTAATCAATCTAGGCGAAAAGTTAATTAGTAAAAAAGACACCATTAAAAAAATCCGGAGGGATACTATTCAAGGGTGATACTTTATGCAGCGTTATATGGTAATTTAGAGTGTATTTCAAAGTATAAACCATCGTTTTTTTTTCGTTAAAAAAAATAAAGCTTGCTCTTGCGAGAGTTCGAAAGCAACCGTTATACAGTATGATAAAGTGCTGAAAATGGTATTGCGACATATAAATAATATCGTCTTTTCATCTTTGGTTTATCGAAAATCAAAAGCATTTTTAAAAGTTTCTTCAAATTTAATCGATGCTGATATTAAATGTGTATGTCTGTTGAACCATAAGTAACATTATAATGAAAAGAAAATCCAAATCGGTTGTATTCGGCAGCCAACCTATTACCATTTTTTAAATGGCAAAAACTTTCCTTCAAATATAATCTTTACTCTCTCATGTCCATCTTTTACAACCTTATTGTAAACCAAAACGTTAGTCTTAAAGAAAAAAGAAATATCAGCGAAGAATGATAAGATCGTCTCTTACCTTTTCAACATTGGCGGTGAAGTCAATCGCAGACATGATGCCATCACCGAACTTATAAAAATATGCGCATAATTAAACCATGGAATAATTTTCATGATGAATCTAAAAAGCTAATACCTTCTCATTGACAACAGCCTTCAATGGATATCCGTAGACCTGAAAAAATTTGCATTAAAAGATGTTTTCTTAAGCCATAATATACACATCCCATTCAATCACCTGCATAATTTCATAGAAGCGGTAGATCAATGGGTCCGAGGGCGGCAAATCAAATAGCCTAAATAAATTGATTTTTTTTATTTAAAAAAATATACAGATTGAGAAAAAACATTCATCACTACGACTACTCACCCTCCGCGATTCGGGAAATAAGTTTGCACATCAAAGCTACTTGTAAGGTAGCTTTCTTGAATATCCAAAAGTACGCCTAATTTGACCAGATCTGACTCTTCTGGTTTGGCCTTCAAACAACAGAATGGAAAATGAAAATCTGGTGAATTACTTGTTAAGAAATTTTTCGATTTACCTGTCCATAGAACACGGCGGCGACCCAAACTTCGTCTCTACCAAGATGTTCACCGATCTCTGCAAACCTTTTTCAATAATTTATTTGTTTATTTTTATGAAATTCATTCTGAAATTAAGATGAAGAATGAATATCACATATTTACGTAAGCTTTTTTTCTTTCTTAGCTTCAAAAAGCTTCGCACATAGAGGCGTAATTTTACTCTTCAACGATGGCTTGAAGGAACAAAATGAGAAGTGTTCAATTCGACCATTAATTTCAATCGCTAACACGGTAATACCTACCTCCATACTTGAGAATTAAAAAACTTGCAGGAATAAGTTTTCGATTAGGGAATTTTACATGTTTGTTAATTTATCCATATTTAAACTAAATTTATAGGTAACGATGATTGTAACAATGTGACTTTCAAAAATATGTTGCATTCTAACGTCATGTTTTTTTTTTTAAGGCTACCTACTGTATATACAATTACTATGTTGAGAGCAATATCAGAATTCGTCTACTGTCGGAGTATTTTATTAAAAGCAGATGTCAAAGGTCCGGTTAGATTTGACGGATCCAAAAGTCGAATCTTAATCTGGACTCAGCTTAAAGTTCCAGATTCAAGTTATCAAAAGAATCGAACTCACCTAGACAGATAAGTCATGGCATAATGATGAGTGGTTGACTTATAAATATTTAAAGATGTGCCGAAATATCGGTAGCTTCGAGTACAAAATATTTACCAAGTACCGTCCCTGCAATTATTCAACTTTCTTTCTAATCCTAATAATATTCGCTTTAACTTTTTAACTTTGGTTTTCGCTTTGCAGGCGAACCGCATATACAATAGGTACGAGACATTCCAAGATATTGGAAAATTCTATTCCGGTTTTGAAGTGACAACAAAAATAGTGGATCAACGTAACTTTAAATTCGATTATGGAAAGCAATAGTCTAAAAGGCTGCATATACTGCCAACGAGAACTTTGTAATTAATTCGTTTATAAATATCATTATCATTATCATATCATTGCATGCACTAAATAAATAAGTGATGAAATTAATTTTTATCTTTTCCTTTTTTATTTCATGGAATTCACTCTTTTAATAATTAGTATGTTGTTAATTTGTTAATTCAATATTCGATACTAAATTAATTTGATCAAGTATAATTACTTGAAAATTAATTAAGCCATAAGTTTTATACTTAAATTCAATTATAAAAAGTTTTTTTAATAACGATAACAATACAATTAATTGTACCACATTTTTTTAATGATATAAATTAGTTTTATTTCGATAAAATACGCATGCCTTTATAATTTTCGTTTTCTACTTTTGGCGAATTCTTTTAAAAAACAAATGTAAAAAATATTAGATTATATTAAAGAATCGCAAAAAGGTGTTTGACTATAATACGTACACACAATATGCGAGTCAGCCCAATTTGATCACGAACCGTTAAATTCGAATCTTAACGATAACGGTGCATGACCTTAATGAATCGTGGGAAACCACGGTTCATAATTACGAATAATGCATCATTTTACCAATTATGCGGTTTACTCCTTTTTTTTTTCAGTATGTATATATATGTACTGTATATCAGTATATAAACATTATATACATTCGGAAATTGCTAGATCATTTCTGAATAGTTTTTTCGAAATGAACTTCTTAGGTAATTCCTTTCTGTTTCGAACTGCTCCCTTTCATTTCTCCAGAAATTCATCAATCACCACGGGATCATTTAATTTCCTTGGTCTGTCTCTGTCCCGACAATTTTCAAGACAAAGATCATATACATCCTCAATAAGTTCTCGCATAAGAGTGAGGAAAAGAGAGGTTCCCGAAAAACCTCGTGAATTTAGGAAAGATGGGAAGGCTTCGGATAATTTGGAGCATCATGCCGTCGTCAGCACATTCGATTTATTTAGCGTCGGTATAGGTCCATCTTCAAGGTTCGCACTTTTTTCGAGGTTTGAACTGTTTTCAGGACACTTTACGTAATTCACGTTAAAATTTCTTAGTCATACGGTTGGACCAATGCGGGCAGCCAAGATTTTTATCACAGATCTGAAGAACCATGAAATATTCGATAAGGTAACTTTAACAATTAACCTTTGAAGATTGCTTCAACTTTTTAACTTTGTTATTAACAGGTAAACAGAATAAGAATCGATCTATACGGATCGCTCGCCTTGACCGGAAGAGGCCACGGAACGCCCAGCGCCATATTAATGGGAATGGAAGGTGAAATACCCGAAGAGATCGATACAACCAAAATAACTTCTAGGATTGAGAAGATCAAAGAAACTGGTAAATTCCTTGATCACTTAAGCTGATGTTTAAATGCTATATTAACCATTAAAAAAAAAAAAAAAAAAATCCTAGGGACTCTTACTTTGGATGGAACAAAGGAAATTAAATTTAACATCGGAAATCATCTAATTTTCCATTATGACAAAGAACTTCCTCAGCATCCCAATGGTATGAGATTTTTGGCGTTTGACGAAGAAGGCAATCTCCTGATCACTGGAGAGTTCTTCTCGATAGGCGGAGGCTTCGTGGTGAACGAGACCACCGTCCAAAAACATGGCGATAACGTTTTTTACAAGGAATATGACAAATCATCCGTCGATTTACAACGTGCGAAGCAAGACAAAGCTGTCACATTTGCCGCACTGCCATTTCGAAATGCCGAAGAATTGTTACAGGTTTGCAAAAGAGAAAACATGACAATCGCTCAAGTCGTTTATCGAAACGAACTTCATTGGAGAAGCGAGAGTGAGATTCGTCGGAAATTGATGGACATTTGGAATACAATGAACCAAAGTATAAAAAATGGATGTTCGAGCGGCGAAGAGTATTTACCCGGCAGTTTAAAAGTTAGAAGGAGAGCTCCGGGATTATACAGAAATTTGTTGAATAGATCGGTCTCGATCAATGTGTTGGCACCACGCAATATCATAGAGCCGCCGACTATAGGGGAGAGCAAGGAAATCATCAAATTTCTCTCGAAAAGTACCCGGAAGAAGCTAAATTTACCGGCATTGGATTTTCTTTCATTGTATGCTATCGCGGTGAACGAAGAGAATGCTGCTGGTGGGCGCGTGGTAACCGCGCCTACAAATGGTGCGGCCGGAGTAATTCCTGCTGTGCTCAAGTATTATTTGGATTTTATTTCCGAGAATCATGAAAATGATATCATGGCATTCTTGTTTACTAGTGCAGCAATTGGTATGATTTACAAGAGGGGCGCAAGTATTAGTGCAGCCGAGATGGGTTGCCAGGGTGAAGTTGGTGTTGGTATGTATATTCTTATTACACCAATTCTGATTTTGACACCGTGGATAGCACCGATGATTTCTTAATATCTTTTTAGCATGTAGCATGAGTGCAGCAGGACTTGCTGCGGTGTTGGTAGGTTCAGGATTTTAAAAATCGAGAGACCAGTTCGATAAAATATTTCTTAAATTAAAATTAAATTCTCCTTTCCAAAGGGCGCAACCCCAAAACAGGTGGAAAACGCGGCAGAAATAGGGATGGAACACAATCTAGGCTTAACGTGCGATCCAATCAATGGACTGGTGCAAATACCGTGTATAGAACGTAACGCACTAGGAGCTGTAAAAGCTGTCACCGCTGCTCAGTTGGCGTTGAATGGTGATGGATATCACCGAGTCACTTTAGATCAAGTGATTGAGACCATGCGTCAAACTGGTATTGACATGAAAAGTAAATATAAAGAAACAAGTCAGGGTGGACTTGCCGTTAATGTTCCCCTTTGTTGAAATATCACGGTTTTCGGAAATTGCAATCTATTATTCGATGAAAAAAAATCATTCAATAAACTTTTGGAATTTCGGCACGAGATTTGATTGGCCAGTCAATTCATTTTAAATCATCCACTTCATCTATTCTTTTTTTTCTTTTCTTTTTTTTTTTTTTGTTCTCGACTTTTTTAAAGATGTTCAAATTTCGTTATATCGTGTCACACCATATAAAGGGCCCCTACAAAACATTAAGATTAATGCGTGAGAAAGGTGGCTCAAATTCTCGCCGATTTTACTCAACTTCTAACGGTAAGATATCTTCTTCCGAATATTGATCGTTTTTCTTTTGATATTCGTTCTTTGATTATTTTTTAAACACATCTAGGTCCAGGAATCTTTGTCAGACAATATGTAATTCACTCAAGTTTTCTTTAACACGTCAGATTATACAATCTCAAAAACAAGGAATATCGGAATTATCGCACACATTGACGCCGGTATCTACTGCTGTACCGTCATGCATCATTTTCTGTTCCAAAAAGATTACCAAGATTTTATAAATCGCAGGCAAGACAACGACCACAGAACGTATGTTGTACTATGCGGGATTCACAAGAAGGATAGGAGGTAAGTAATCTCATTTCATCTGTACTAAAAAAAAAATGCGCGATTAATATATATATTATCCGTATGTTTTAAAGATGTGGACGACGGGGATACAGTGATGGATTACCTGAAACAAGAACGTGAAAGGGGTATCACCATAACCTCTGCTGCTATTACATTTGCCTGGAGGAATCATCGTATAAACTTGGTAGACACTCCAGGTCACGTTGATTTCACAATTGAGGTTGAACGCAGCGTGCGCGTGCTTGATGGAGCCGTCACAATATTGGACGCTGTTTCAGGAGTTGAAGCTCAAACCCAAACGGTCTGGGCACAGGCCGATCGTTACGGTATACCAAGAATTGCTTATATTAACAAGATGGATAGGGTTGGCGCTGGATTCGGGCGGACGGTTAGAGAGATGGTGTATAAGCTCGGCACTAGACCATTAGTTTGTCAGATACCTGTGGTAAAAAAGGACAAAGGAAAAAATTCATTTACTGGGGTGGTTGACCTTTTGGACATGCAGGTGCTGGATTGGGACAAGGACCCAAATGGCTCTGTTATTAGCAAGACACTGTTAACAGAGAAATATCCAATGACAGAATTGTTTAAAGAAGCAATAAAAGGAAGATCGAGTTTGGTAGAAGCTTTGTCAGAGATGGACGATCAACTATTGGAATTATTGCTGGAGACCGAAGATCCTATGAAGATCACTACAAAAGATATCAAACAGGCACTAAGAAGAGTTGTCTTGAATGGAAAAGTTGTTCCCGTATTTTGCGGTGCATCCTTTCGTAATATCGGTGTTCAGCCATTGATGGACGCAATAGTTGAGTACCTACCTTCTCCCTTGGATCGTCCAACTCCCATGGCTATTTCGTCAGACGATCGACCAGTTAACATTCAACTGGAAGGGAACGAAAAATTGTGCGCCCTTGCCTTCAAGGTCGTGCATGATCCTAACCGCGGTCCAATGGTTTATGTTCGTGTGTACTCTGGTAATGGATATTTCGATTGCTGTTTTAAGATTCTCGATTCGAATCTAAATGAATTATCTTAATATAGGTAAACTCGACAATCGGATGGCATTGTATAACACGAATACATGTAAAAAGGAACGAGTTAATAAATTGTTGCAGGTGTATGCGAATGATGTGGAGGAGATTCCATCGATCTCGGCTGGTAATATAGGCGTAATTGTGGGTCTCAAAGAAACGAGAACCGGAGATACCCTTATACAGGTTAACGACACACGAAAAAACATTAAATTACAGAGCATCGAGATTCCAGCACCGGCATTTTATTGTGCCGTGGAGGCAGCTGGATTATCTGACGAAAAACCGCTCGAAAATGCACTCAAGAATGTATTGAGAGAAGATCCTTCTCTTCGTGTTCACGTTGATCCAGACTCTGGGCAAACATTGATTAGTGGTATGGGAGAGCTTCACTTGGAAATTGTCAAAGATCGTTTGGTCAATGAGTACAAGGTTAACGCAGAATTGGGAAAGATGCGCGTGTCGTACAGGGAGACAGCAACAATGGAAAATATTGATTATACCTATCTATACGATCGCGAAATTATGGGAAAGAGAGCAAAGGCGAAGGTTTCCTTATTCATTACTCCTCTGCCTGAAAATGATCGTGGATTGCCCGAAGAAGGAGGAAATAGGATAGTGTTTGAAAATTTTCAGAAGGTTGAAGGCGTTCCGGAAACCGAACAGGAAATAAATAATCAACAAAGAGCCAAATTGTCAGACGAGGAAATTGAAAGTGCACTGCGTACCGGAATAATATCGGGCCTATGTAGAGGCCCAATTCTTGGATTTCAAGTGACGGGACTTTTGGTAAAGGTACATTCAATACAATTATTTGGTGACGAATCAACAAGGACAGCGATTAGCTCCTGTGCATCACAAGCACTTGCTCTTGCACTTAAAGAAGGAAAACCTGTGCTGCTCGAACCATTAATGAACGTAAATATTGATTTATCGGAAGAATATCTGGGTAATGTCCTTAGTGACCTATCCGGAACACGCCGCGGAAATATCCTAGGGGTAGATACGGCTGGAGGTGCGTCCGAACATGTTGATCAAATTACCGAGGTATATGCACCACCAGATCCTACGTACATCTCATCCACCCAGGATTCGGTTTTTAAATCAAGAAAAGTGATCCATGCGCAAGCACCATTGTCAACAATGTTGGGATATTCATCAGCACTGAGGTCGTTAACTGGGGGAACGGCATCCTTTGATATGAGAGTTCATTCATTTGGGATGATGAGCGAGGATCGAGCTAAAACTGTAATTCGCGAGACTCTAGGTAGCTACTAAGGTAACATGCGTCCCGGAACGTCGTAGACGTTGATCAAACGGATTTATAAGTAAATAGATAAAATAACATCGGTCAAGCAATCGTTTGCATAAATAGCCTAGAAGCCTCATGCTAGTATGACTAACCTAATTTCAAATTAGAATTTCATATTAACGTAAGGAAAGTATAAGTATCGCCAATTTTACCAATAAATAACAGGAAATTTCTTTTTTAAAAAGTTTTGTGTGTATAATGACGTAATCCTTGCGTTCATTTATTTTCCTCATTAGACATACATGACGTATACACGAAAAGTTTCAATATAAGTTCAGTTGATCTTTTGTAAAGGGCCAAATTGATTTACCTTCCCTTAAGTAAAAAAAAAAAAAAAAAAAAAAAAAAAACAAATGAACACTTTTGTAAGCTTCGAAATCTAAAAAAAAAAAAAAAAAAATCTTTTTTTTCGCAAATTTTTCTATATACAAAATGGACCGATGAATGTGTGTTCGATGACAAACTCTATTTACAAAAAAAAACAAATATAACCAATGCTAAACATATCCTTTACTCTTTACTAGTCGGAAAGCGAATCCTGTATAACAATAGAAAACGTATGAGTGTATGAACATCTGAAACTTTCCTAAACTGATCCATATAATGTTAATTTACTTCGCTAGCAGTATCCGACAAATCATCATTATCGATGACGAAGCGAATTTCTTCAACATCTTTTTCGAGATCTTTTTCTCTAGTAGCTTCCTCTTCCCCTTCCTCCTCAACCTCGGATTCTTCCTCGCCATCGTTATTCTCGTCTTCTTTCTGGATAAATAAGAATTTGTTCGAAGGACTATCGCGATTTTATAAAAGCGAAAATCAAATAACACGAAGAACTCGCCTCTTCAGTTATATTTTCGCGCAAATTTTTTGACATAATTGGACGGTATAGTTTATTTTTTAACTGTATATATTAAACACCAAGATAAGAATTGTGCACCGATCAGTCACGTCGATTTTGATATCAGTATCGTCTAATCTTTATTAATCAAGGTAGATACCTGAACAACTTCAACTCCTTCCCGGCTCAATTCCACTAATTTTTCGCCACGGCTTCTGGCGGCGCTTCGAGTTACACGGGCATTGAAAATTGCCGAGCCGTTGCTGATGGTAAAATCTTTGGAATTTGAGCGCGTCTTCGTCATGCTTAAACGCGACGATTGATAAAAAACGATCTATTATTTAATTCGTAAATCTCACGTAAGATGAAATAAATAAATGACGAGAAGAGATGGAGGTAAAGGATTTACAACTTTAATTTTCCTATTTTTATATATACTTTCGATTTGCACATGTGGAATTTTACCTGTTATGGATATACGGCTCTTTGTTATAGTATTATTTTGTATCTTTTTGTGTGTGACGAGTTCTTCGTGTTAGTTTAATCATCAAGACCGATTTCTATTGCACGTGAATTGTATGGGAAACTTTTTTCGAGAGTATGAGAAGAGCTCACTTGAATAAATCATATCATAGAATAAATGATTGCACCCCAGTTCTTAAAAGGATAATTTGGCATTCCAGTGGGAAAAGTCATTTAACGAAGCTTAGCAGAGTTCTAGTTGCTATTTTCGATCACGCGGGGGTGTTCTCCATGGATTTTTCGTGCGGATGCAAATACAATTATTTCGAGTGAAATTTCCGTATCATAATAATTTACACTATTTAAAGTGATTTTTTCGGAAATCCGGAAATTGATTGCGCTGTAATTCCGGGAATTTTTTTTTTATTAAAAACATTTCTTAATAAAAATGCATCCACAATGATTTACTATTAATATTTCTTATATTTTTTTAATTCAGAATTACTGTATATAATAATTTAATTAAACATGCACAAGATACTATATAATTAGAAAAAGAAATTATAAATTCAAATAATACTTAATGTATTGAAATTGAAAAATTAAAAATCAATAATTATGTTGAAGTTGAAAATCTAAAAATCAATAATTATACTAAAATTGAATATTTGAAAAATTTTTATAATCTTGAAATTAAAAAATTAAAAAGATTCTCATAATGATAAAAGTATAAATTTATTTAATTATAATAGTAATAAAATCAAAAGATTAAAAGATTATCATAATACTAAAATTAAAAAAACTAAATATAATTATAATATTGAAATTTAAAAACTAATTTTAAAATTAATAAATTAATAATAATAAAATTAATAATATAATTAATAATATAATTAATAATTTAAAAAATTATTATAATACTAATTCATATAAGGATTATAAAAAAAAAATAATCAAGTTATATAAAAATAAGATTTTTAGTTATCTTGTTAATTGTTAGACTAAAACCAATTTATTGCAAGAATTATATAAAGAAAGGTTTCTGATTTGATTATATACAGTAAATTATATCTAATTTATTTTTTTGAATTAAATAAAAAATAAATATCAAAATCTACTTTTAGAACTATTGTAACTATCCAAATATACTTTACTTTAAACTATATTGACAAACTTTGGAATCTAATTATTCTAACTTAAAATATTTCAATTTAGTGTTAACTTAACTAAAAAATATATCTGAATATTGTTAATAATAATAAATGAATAGAAATTCTTTTTGAGATTTTAGTGAAAAATATCGATATATTAGAATAAATCTCATATTAGCTTAGTAAAATATAAGGATTCTAAGATAATTAAACTTAATACTAACTAATTGAAACTTACTATATTATAAATTATTATATATTTTTTAATTGATTCTTAATTAAATTTATTTATTTCTGAAATACAAGCAGATTTAACTAAATCAATTATACTAGATAATCCTTAATCTATATATATATAAAGATATATGATTTGTATAAAAAAATAATATAATAATTTTAAAAAATCAATTAAAAACTTTTTTCGTCAATCCTTTAACCATACACAAAAAAAATATTTACAAAAAGTTTTTATACTTCTTTACTAATAAAGTTTTGATACTTTCCTTAAAACAACTTGAAATATAACTTCAAAAGTCACTTCTACCTTTCCCTTTTGTTTATAAATCTTTTCAATCAAAAACTTAACTCTTGGTAACCAAGAAAAATCAAATAACATCTTTAATACCAATGGTAAGAAAATTTTTAAAGAAAGAAGAACTAATTATAAAGCATCTGAAGATCTATCTAACCTTTGAAGTGAGATAATTATAGAGGTTTTCTATAGTAAAAAGACTTATTTTCTTCTTTTTTGGCTATCTTGACTTTCTTAAAACTTTCACTTTTATGGTTTTCTAAGAAATTTTGTCTATCTCAATTTGATCTTAAATTTTGAATAGCATAAATCCTCACCAAAAATAATTGGCTGGCATGAAATATGTTGGTTTTTAAAATATAAACAAGCTTCTATTGATCATATTCATATGTTTTGATAATATCATTGATAATTAAAAGAAGATTCCAGAAATATTTACCTCCAAAAGTTCAAGTCCCTTAATAAAAACATTCAGGATATCAAAAAATCAAGTAATGGATAATGTGAATTGCAAACTTCTATCTCTTATCTAAATTTCTCAACTAATAACAAAGCTTTAATAAAAAAAAGCAAAAGTCTAAATACTTTTCTTGAGATATTTCAATCTAGCGCTTACTTAAATAAAAGACCAATTGAATTGACTTATATGATGCCATAGATGATAAAAAAGAAGATTTCTTCCAAGGTTCTATAAATAAGAAAACTATCCCAATTAAAAATATTCTTTTTAAGAAAAGATTGTTTTTATTTTTAGATTTTTTTAATGAACTTTGAATTGTTCCCTTCCTCAATAATTTTCTTCTTTCCCCTTTTTAACTTAGCAATTTATTAGTTTTGGGCAATAAACAGTGACAAACTGTTAACAATAATCCTAGTAAATAGAGATTAATACTATTTATAAGGAGAGTATAATATTGTCTCCAAATTTGACTTAGAGTACTTATACTGTATATAAAGATAAGATAGTCACATTATTATTATTATTTTTTTTTTATAATCCTCTATCAGACTAATTATATATGCTTTATTAAATAATTGTAAGCTATATATTATATACTGTATATATTACTAAAGCTAAATATCTAATTAACTCACTCATCAAAGTCTAATATTTATTTAGGATTCTAAATGTAACTTTGGCAGTGATTTATTACTCTGTTAGTAGTTCAGGTAAAAACCCTTCCAACTTTTAACATTATCACCTGCAGGTTACTACTACAGATCTTTGCACAAGGTTTTGACAAGGATCAAAACCCAATCACTTTATTTCATATTTAATTCTATTTCTTATAATTTCTACAAGGTTTTTGTTTTTACTATCTTTTTCTTCTTCTCTTTGCCTTGTACTTTTATGACTGGGATTATCTTGCAGATCTTGCCTTCTTACTTCCTAAACCTTCTTATATTTTGTTCTTCTATTAATTCTTTGTTTTTGTTCCCATTCAATAATCTTTTCACATTTTACATTTCAGACTTGTTTCTGGATCTGGTTACAAACCTTCTTTTATACTTTTAGAATCCATTTTTTTACCATTGTTTCTAGCTTCTTTCCATGACAATTTAGATTAGCAGCTTCTGTGATTGCATCACCTTCTACTAATTCTGCACAAAAGTTAAGAATGCTCGAACCAGTTTACAAGGCTGATTCTATTAGTCTAGAGATTTATTTCTCTAATTCACCTTTTTCTCTAATTTATTTTTTTCTCTTTTATTGTTGACTACTAATTGTATCATTTTTTCATCCACTTCCCTCTTATATTCTTGATACAACTTGTTAAATTCTTTAAGGAAAGTCTCAGATCCTTTTTGCTATGCCACTATAATTTCAATTTTATGACTAGAACATTTTAATAAATATTCTATTGTCTGATCTTCTTATTATTAACTTGCTTAAGATAAGTAGTTCATCATTGGTCAATTTAATTAGGAAGCTTTTTCTCTGCAAGCTTTTGAAGAAGATATCCCATATATTTCCATCTTTTAACCTATCTCCTATCAAATCCCATGAATATGTTTGATGCTTGTAAACTTGGTGATGCCATTTTGTCTCTGTTCTGTGTTGCTGTATCCATGATAGAGCCATTAATCTTTTATTGATTTGTTTGATGAACTGTCATATTGGACTATCTACTACTTCTTCTTACCACATAGTTTTTGTGGATATCTTGCTTGATTTGAGACTCCTCCATTTTATTGTGGTAGCTTTAACACCTCTTTGGCTAGTTAGTCTACTTTTTCATTCCATGGATTGTTAAAGTGGGCTTTAACCTTGGTCAACATTAGTTAGATATGCTTTTTTGTTACAAGATTTAGCATTCTTATATATAATAATCAATTCTTTTCTTTTAGTTATCTTTTGTGTATTATCTTCAAATCTTCTTTCTCTTCTTTTTTCATTTAGAAATACTTGACTATTTGTGAAGATCTTGACCATACTGTCTATTAGAACTACTAAAGCTATTGTAACTAGTGCACCAGTTCTGCTCTTGTGAATGAGAATCAGTTTTTGACTCCTGTCTGAAATTTACTTTCTTTTCCAGCTCCTTCTATTTGTATTCATATTGCACAAATTTTTATATTTTTGTTTCCATGATCAATTAAGGATCTGTCAAAGTAAAAGGTCAGCTTCTCCTGTAATTCTTAATTGCACTGGAGAATTTCAAGTAGGTGATCTTGATATACACCTTAATTAATATTGTCTTTGAGTATTTCTTATTTCTAATCTCCTATTAATACTTGTTCCATTTTTTCAATTTGGTTATTTGTTAGATTTTGAGTTTCTAGAACTATATTCTTGATTATTATACTATCTAGTTTCAATAGGGAACAAAAAACTTTTAATGATTGTGCTCTCCTAGTATTTTTTTAATAGTTTAAGAATAGTATAGTATAGACCAAATTTGATTCTATTTCTATACTACATTTGTTTCCATTTTTATTGTTTAGTGAACATCCTATGCATTTAGTAAGGACTGTTTCTAGATCATCTTCTGTTTCTTAATCATTAAAATGATGAATTATTATAATACTTTGACTATTCTCTTGAATAAGTTTTCCCTATACTATTTGTTGATTCTCTTTCTGAGCAACTATTCAAGTTTTCTTTCTTTTATCTTTACCAGATCCAGGTTTAGTGCATTTTGATAGTCACTTTTCTTTCTATCCCTTTTTTCAAAGTGTTGTGAGATCTTCTATACTTTCTTTAGTTGTGATTCTTTGTAGGATATCATACTATCCTGGGATAGTGCCTTTACTAGTATGCTGGATAAGTTGAATCATTCTCTACTTTCTGAATTTTATAGGGTTTTGGTTCATCAGTTGGTCTATGTATATTAATCTATTATTTCGCAAAAATGGCATTGCCTTTCTATACCCTTCTACTGTTAGGTGTTTTTGAATTGGACTATTGCCTTTGATCCATTCAAAAATATTATTTCACTTCCAGCTCTAGAAAGTTAGTTTCAAGTCCTTAGTCAACTTTAGAACTTGTAAAGTAAAATTTTTTTTATTATTGAGGTGACTTAGAAATTCACACAAAAGAAGATTATGGGGCTTCCAGTACTTAATCTGTGCTTGTTTCAACCTGATGCTTGTAGTAAGCCTTGCTGAACCCTAATTATTTATTATATTATAGAGTCTGATTATTTGGATTTCTTTTTAAAACATCCATATACTTTTAAGATTGTGTATCTTTGAATAGTAGACACATTATTAAGAATAGATCTATATAAGACTATTTTGTTCTTGAAGAACTTGCAATATGCTACTGTTAAGTTATTGCATATTTTTCAGGACAATATGCTATGTTGCATTCTAAACTCTATTTTTAGAATCAATACTCTATTTAATATATAAAGGGCTTGTTCATCGGTTATTTTCTTGTTTTTAAGAGTTCTCATAATAGTATTGATTTCTTTTAAGACCTTTCTTTAAGTTCAATTGCAGTTTTCTGGTTACCTATCCATATTCCCAGGAATCTTGCTTGCTCTTCTCTATTTAACTCTCTAACTACTTCTTTGTTAATTCCTGCATGAACTTCTAGATAGTGATTAGGATTATTTATAATAATTAATACTGACTTGTTGCTATTGATCTGAGAGTTATTTGCTTTGTAAAAGATCTTTATTGTTTCTAGAATCTTTTTTATATCTTCTTTAGACCTTGCTATTCATATAATAGCATTTATAAAGGCTATGGCTGCATATCTTGATTCTAGCTTTTTAGTTATAGTATTATTTAGATCAAGATCTCATGAGACTTCTATTTTATATCCCTGTTCTATGTTTTCTTGGATTTTGCATAACAAAGGGTTATAAAAATTTTTCACATCAATAGTAAGATGGTTTCTTCTTGATCTATTTCATCTTCTACCCTTATTGATTCATGAGATCATTCTCAAATATTACTTTGAACTTCTTATTTTAAAACAGGTTATTATAATCTTGATAAAATCTTTGGATACCTTGATCCTTTCTATTGCTTTATTGATATTTTTAGACTAATAGTATCATATGCCTTGGCTGTATCTTGAAAGAGTATCCACAGTTCTTTTTTATTTTCTCTTGCATCTTTACAAATGTTATTAAGAATTTGAATAAGTTCTGCTATGCTTTCTCCTAGCAATCTTGTATAATTAAGACCTCTAAGGATATTGTTAATCTTGCAAGTATTTTCCATTCTGGTAGTTAAAATTTTAATGAAGTATTTTCTGGTAACCTTCAGTAGTACAATTGATCTTGTATTTGCCAATTTATATCTCTATGGTTTTGGTTTAACTATTGGATATATGTGGCTTTGTTTCCAAAATACAGGTGTAACTTTTCATCTTAAGAAGGTATTTAGCATCTTTCATAGGTATTTTTTTTTTCTTGATTCAATTTCTTTAGCATTTTATAGTTAATCTGGGATTTTCCTAGAGCTTTGTTATTTGAAAGTGTACGAAAAGTTTTTTTCAATTCTTCATATGTGATTGGTTCTATAAGATTGTTATACCATGCATCTTGGATGTATTGCTTGAGATTATATTCCTTTTTTCACTCTTCAGTAAGATTAACAAAGTTGGCATCTCACTTTTTGAAGATTTCTTAATAGTATCTTCTTATTTCTTTTTCAATTTCTTTTTTGTTTGACATTATGTATTCTATACTATCTTACTTGACTTTAACCTAGTCAAGTATTATTTTGCTTCTTTTTTTATTTGTTAGCAAGTTTACTATCTTATTTTGATTGTGTTTGAGATCATCATATCTTAGTTTTAAAGCTGATCTAATCTCCTTTCTTACTTTTTTGGTTTCTAAGTTTTGACTATAAACTTGAGCTTTTCTATTGTATCTTAGATATCTTTTTTCAAGGGTATTTAGGAAATGTTAGAGATGCTGAATTGGATGCAATAATTTTCTATTTGATGACGTGGGTCATGGATGGCATTATGTTTTTGATAGCCACATTGAACTTCTGCACCTTTGTTATTTCTTTTGATATCTCCACTTTCCTAAAGACTATTTTTAATTGAAAAGCTTTTTTATATTGCATAAATTCTGGACTGTGTTTATATCATTTCTCCTTATTTGATATCAGTTTTTTGGTTTTTTATTTGTTAAAAGCTATCCTATAAATTAGATCTTTGAATATTTTTCAGATTTTATTTGTTAATAGTTCTCTTTTATCTTCATCAGGTTCTTCATTAAGCATAGGTTCCAAAGAAGTTTTGAGTTTATAGTTTAGGCTTTCTCAAAAGGCTTGCCATTATTTGGGGGATGTTTCTTTTAGGTCAACCCTTTATATTTTGGATATTGTATAATATTTAATGGTCTTGTTTCTTATGAATAGATTATCATTATATAGGATTACCAAAAGCATAGTATAAGTACTTTCAGTAGTTTTTTTCATATCAAATCATAGAATTGTATATTTTGTCAAGCTCTGTAATATCCAGATAAAATCTATTCTGCTATTGCTTGTGGCATCTTGCCTTGTAGAAGTTTTGTCTTTTCCTTTCCATATTGCCTATATATCTAAAAAACCACATTCGTCAAGAAAGCTAAATAGAGAAATTTCAAGTTATTATAAGGATCTAAAACATATTCTGGATGAGGATGCTCTATTTTCTAATGGGTTGTATACTATATTAAAGTTGCCCATTAAAATTATGTGAAAGTCCTGCTTATGTTTTTCTCTAATATAGTTTATTAGATTGTCTTATATTTTCTTGTATCTATGTTTATCTAATGGAATATAAATCTGTATAATACAGATTTTGTTCTTCTTTATAAACATGTTAATAGTGATCATATAGTCATCTATCATCTCTACTGATGCTACTTGTTTTTCATGATCTTTTCTTATTAGTAGATTTACTCTTGCATTATATAGAATATCTTTGTTAGTACTATAGAAGTGTTTGTATTCTAAAAGTTCATTTTGCATTACTATGTATTAACTTGATCTCATACAATTCTATTATCTCTATGCTTTGCTCGCTTATATCTTCTATAAGACTATATGGATTAGTTATATTAGTGATACTTCTTATATTGTGTGTACCTATTCTTATTATCCTTTTTTCAATATCATTTTTCTCATTTCTGTTGTTACTTTGCTTTTTTTTTTTTTTTTCTTTTTTATTCAAAAAGTCAGTTTTTCACTTTGTAAGAATTTTTCTAGATTCAAATTATCTAATTGTACACTGTTATGCTCTTTTTGTTGGTATTTGCCATCTTTAAAATTTCTATTGAAGATAAATCAGACTTGTTTTTCCTCTTATTATTTTGGACAACTGGTGCATCTTTTTAGAAGCGATTTGCCTCTCTTCTACTGTATTTTATTTGTCTATTAGGAGCTGTTCTATCCTTTAGTCTAGCTATTCTGCTACTTAGATTTTCTAAGTTATTTAAAATATAGTATAGTGGATCTTCTTCATTTTCTGTTTCTGTATTTGACATGTACTTGTCAAAACTACTGTACTGGCTAGGTCTTGGATTGTCAATAGGTTCTCTATTACTCTTGTGACTAGATTCTTAAGTTTTTCATTATTTTTTTGTCTTTTTCTACCAGTTTAAATTTTATAGAATCTTCTTTAATCTCTTGAAGATAGATCTCTTGGATGTTGCCTTTCTTGAAGATTGATGATTCTTACTATAAGAGAAGGAGGAACTAATTGATTTGTTGTCAGATAATGAGTCTATAGGTGTTTCATTGTCTATTTCAACTTTTATATCTTGTGCTTTGGCTTTTTTTCTTTCAGTATTATAGATCTTTTTATTTTCTGTTACTGTATTTTTTATATTCTATGATAAGTATAACCCTTGTAAGAAAATATGTTGTTTACAGGCTTTGTTGAGGGTCTCTTTTGATGCAAAACATATGACTGTAAAGTTTTGTTTCTTCAGTGTAAAGGGATTTTTTGGGATATAATATACTTTCGCTTTTGTACCATTGAGTACCCAGCTATCAAACTTGAGTAGAACTTGTTTGTACCTAGTAGCCTTTTTGAGTTTTTGTTTCTTTTTATTAGAATGTCATTAATCTCTCTGTCTGTCAGTTCTTTCCTGGAGAAGATGTCTCTAGTAGTTTCTGTTCCTAAGGGAGTTATCCATAATGTTTCTGGGTTTGTCTTGAGATAGCTATGCTACTTTATATAAGCCTTGTCTCTTGTTTTTATTTTAATCTTATAGATATGTATATTTTGTATCTTATCATATTTTTTGAGATATCTTTTATAAGGTGTTGTAAAGTTTTATGTACTATATCTATTAGACTAATATGCCATATATTCTCTCGTTCTTCTTCTTCTTTTCTTGATTGAAAGATTTTCTTGTCTAGTATTTCTATATTTTGTATTAGATTAGTACCCTTGTTTTCGAGTTATTGTAGACTGAAAGCTTTTTCCTTTCTATTTGTCTCTTCTAAATATTTAAGAAGATCTTCTTCTTCCTTCAGATAAAAAATCATTCATTCATTTCCATTAATAAATTCTTTGTGAAGAAGGTTGCACTTGTTTTATAGCAATTTCAATATGCTACTCAAGTATACCTTGGTTTCTTCTTTATTGTCTTCTAGAATATTGATAATTATTGCCCCTACTTTGTATTTGCCTTTTTTGTTTATGAAATAGGGATTTAGTATTGAAGTTGCTTGCCTATTTCTTGTAGCATAATAGCTGCCCTCACTTATATTATGGCCTTGAATTTTGTCTTTAAGAGTTTCTGCTTCTATTTCCTCCTGTTCTTGACCTTCCACCATTATTATTTTATTATCTGATGTTAATCCATTTTCTATATCAGTAGTGATCTCCATTGAATAGATAGTGTTTTTGTCAACTTTTCTTTGATTATATCCAGATATCTATCTTCTGTATAGGGTTGAAGTAGATTTTCTTTCTTTCCCTTTCCTTCATATCAAAGAAAGATGATGTGTTGTATAAAGATTCGTTCCTTATAAAATATTGTATTATCTATTCCTAGAATTTTAACAATAATGCTAACTAGTATAATATATATTTCTGAAGTATCTGCATTTATGCCATTATAATTGGTTATATTTTTTTGTTTGGCAATTTGTTACATAGCCCATAGGTTGCCTGTTTTATCATGCTTTTTTTCCAATTGGACTAGTATATCAATAATATCATCTTCTTTATTGTTTATAATTTGAAGTATCTGCTTTACTTTATTCATAATAGAATATATGTATAAATTAATATTATTGTTATATTGTTATATTGTATTATTAATAGTCATGTGAGTGGATTAATATGTGTCTTTGGTACTATTTTAGTAATTGTTGACAAGCTTTTACATGTAATGCTTGTTGTTTTGACTATAACCTTGTTTTTGTATATATTTAATCTTGTTTTGATTAGGCTCATATCATTTATCCTTTTTTGCTTAGGTTGTTTACCTGTTTATACTAACTTTGTTGCGTTTTTACAGGTACTGATACTCTGTTTATGTTGATCACTTTCTGTTGTGATAGTTGTGTTTGATAATCTTATCAATTTAAATCACACTTGTTATGCTGTTGTAATGGACTTTTGTCAAACTTATTTTGACAATAGCTTTATACACGTATATATATTCATGCTACTTTGGTAATGTGTTTTGGTGTATATGGAGATGGAATATGTATATTAGACTATTTAGACCTTGGGAAACTTTGATGTCCTTCTGGATCTTGAAGAATTTGAGGTTTGCTTAATTTATCGAGCAAATCTATTTGCTTTAGGATTCCTTATAGTATCAAGAAAGGTGTCAATCTGCACTGGCCTGGTTGCAAGCTTTGTGAAGTTGATATTAACTCCTCTTTTCTAACTGTGAATCAGTTTATGTTGAACTATTTCCTTCTCTTTGGCAAAAATAATATAGTCAAGGTTATGCTTTATGTTGTGTTTTCCTTAGTAATCACTAGACTAGAGCTATACACGAAATGTTATTTTCTGTACTAAGATGTCTACTGTATGTTGGTGTTGTAAGAAAGTATGTGTCTTGAGTTATATGTGTTGTTTTTTTCTTTGGGTATATTACTTAAAAAGAAAATTCCTAAGGATTTTTGATTTTACCTGTTTCTGAATAAGTACCATCTTATCAGCTACTCTACTGTGCCCGGGCTCTTAATGTCTGAGGATCCACTAGGGACTATTATTTTATTTATTCAAGGGGCATTTTGTTATGTATTTCTTATATATGATTGGTTTTTTTATAGTGAAGGTGCGTTCAAATATTGTATAACGTACTTGTCGTGTTCAATTTTTCCTTCAGAGAATAGATCATTTTGATACTTCAATCTCCATGCAGTTTAATGCAGAACCCTGGCAATCATTGATGTGTCTTGCAGTGACCTGAGTCTTCCATTGATCATTCTTAACCACTCTTCATAGATGGCCTACAGGAGTTTTCCTTGATCAAATGAGATCAACAGGCCTCTCCCAAATGTGTCTGTCCCTGCGATTCTCATCATGAGTACTACATTTCCTTACAATCTGAAACCAACCCAGCCCCATCCCTCTGATAACTTTCACGACTAGTATAGACAACTGAAGTCTCCCAATATCTTCCATAAGTATAGTAATTTGAGAAGAGGTGGATTCTTCATTAGGCTGATAGGATCTTGAAGCGATTATTGTCATTCCTAATATTCTTCGGTAGCTTTACATATTCTAGGTGGTATAAGCATTATAACTTTATTTGTTCTAGTGCTAAAACTGACTTAAGACCTATGTGACCTATTTTTAGATATCGTGGTCAGATGGTGATTTGTCATAGGTTGGATATGTACAGGAACATATGTGGTTGATAAGTATGTATTCTATACAATGTGACCTATTATTGTGCATACTGTTCTTGAATGGAGTTGAACCAGTAACTTACAGATGGTGACCTAGGAGTGCACCCACTGCACTATTAACCCGCAGGTCACAACATCAGTTTTTAACTAAAGAGTTATATTGATTTTTAAATAATATATATAGTTACTTCTAAAAGTTTGAGTCTACTTATTATGTTTTTATTATAAATTTCAACTTTGATAATTTTTTAAATTCTTAATTATATAATCAAAAATTGTAAAATTTATATATATTATATCTTAATATTAGTTTTATTTATTATATTTTTTTCAAAAATTTTGACATGTAATTTTTACAGTTTTATTATTGCTAAAAAACAAATTTTTTTTTATCAAATTTTACTTTTGGAGAATTTTGATTTGCTGATATTGTAAATTATATAATAATTAATAAAAAATAAAAATATTTAGCACTAATAAAGCTTTAAAATATATTAATAAAATTTTTTAAAAAAAATATAAGAAATAGAATAAGTATTAAGACATAACATATATAAATTTTATAATTTTTGACTGTATAATTAATGATTTAATAATTGTTAAGGTTGAAATTTATAATAAAAATATAGTAAGTAGATTCAAACTTTTAAAAGCAACCATATAATATTTATAAAATAATTATTAATAGATCTGAATATTTTTTAGATAAACTCTTGTATCCAAAAAATCAAATTTAAAGATATTTATTAAAATATTAGATCTATTGGTAGAATACTATGAAGTATCTTATAAAATTATGAATTTTTAAAGACTATTTATGAAAAATAATGAAAATTTGATAATTATTTGAAATAAATTAGATTAATATAATAGATGTTGAATTAAAAATAAAATATTTAATTTTGTTATATCTTTACAAAATATTAAGAGTTCATTTATGTTGACTTGATTTATAAATTATGATAAAAGCATCAATTTATATTTATAGCAAATGCAATTTTTCTTTATATTGTGATCAAATTTATATTTAACCGGTGTGTCCAAGTGGAATTGCTTTTAAAAGGACAATTCCCAAAGAAAGAATTAAAGAAA
>CAJVPT010000821.1:0-25536 GCA_910592055.1 Acaulospora colombiana | reverse complement strand
AACATATTAAAATTTTAAATAAAGTTATTATATACATTTTTATATAATAATAAATTTAAGATGTGTGATACTTTTGTCCATGTAGTGTATAATCTTGCCATTTAAGTGGATAGGATACTTTGTTCTTTGAACTATGCAGTCTGTCTAAGCATTGATAATACAAGTTGCTCCCAAAGAATGGGAGCTCTAGAGGATTGATTGGAAAATTTAAAATAATTTGTATTTTATAAATTAAGTTTAAACAAACAAAAATGAATATTATGATTGTTATTTATTTTAATTTATTTTTAATGATTATTATTCTTTGGATTACTTATAAATCCAACAAAAAGTTTATTCAATTAGATAATAAAGATATCAATATTAAATATCATCCAAAAACTAAAAAATTATATATTATTTTTGATTTTTTTTTTTTTAATCTGCAGCCAGATCAGCATAGCATGTCTTTATTGTATAATGCTAGGTATTTATAAATTGTTGTGACTTTTACATACTGATTCACGCATCATCAAAAAGCTATTTCTCTAAATACAATCTAGGAATGATATTTCGCTCCTTTATTACTTTGGATAATTCTTCTAATTAATAAAATCATTGTTTACAGGTCATTACTATAGATTATTTTAAATTTTGTCTGCAGTTAAAAATCAAACTATTTTATTCCGTAACAAACCCAATCCTTAATAATCACTGTATACTTCTTTTTTTCTATTTCTTTGATGTTCTCTAGGTTCAAATCCTCTAGAGATAATGACAATTCTTTTTGGTTCTATTCAGTTTATTTATCAGGTTTGAGCTTGGGTCTCTTGTTTCTTTTATCCTCTTCTATAATATTTTGCTTCTTTTTCTATTCTATAACTTTGGCACAGTGTGTATTTCAAATCTCCTTTTTAAAATTTGCTCTCATCTTTTGACAGGGTTTACCGATTATATTCTATGTGTTTGCTGGTAGAATCTTGAACTTCCCTTTAAGATACTTCTTTAAGGAGATGATCTTGTTTTCTTCCATATATCCACAGATAATATTGAAAAGGCTCCTGTCAAATTCTTGGATCTCTTCTAACCATTTATCTATTCGTTCACTTATTTTAGGTTGAACTTCTTTCTTATGTTTAATTTCTTTACTGATAAGTTTATTTATCTTTTCATTTGACTTCTGCCATAAGTTCTTCCAAGCTTTCCTAGTAGCTGGGTATTCAAAAAAATGTTCTAGTGTCTCTTCTTGAAGTTCACATGCTGGGCAAGTGATTGTGATATATACTTATGGTTTTCTCTTCTTAAGTATCTATAGAATAGGAAGTTCATTGTGAGTTAAGTTAGTTAAAAAGCTTTTATCTTTATTGGTTTTAAAAGAGGTATCGAAGGTATTGATTGAATTAAACTAGTTTCAAAAGTTGGCCAATCTATAATTTTATCATTTTGGATCCAAAAATCCTGAATCTATTTCTGTGTTATTCAGTTTAATTCAATCTTTTCTTATTAAACATTTTAATAAAATCTCTAATATCAATTTCTATTGTGTATTCTCTCTATACTGCTACTATGAGAACTCTTTCTAGCTCTGGTAGCTAATGTTAAATTATTGGATTCTCCCATCTGGCCTGTTTAGCAAGTAAGTCTACTTGATTGTTAAATCTATTGATTCTATAGGCTTTGACTTTTAGAATTTCTAGATTTATATTTTTCTTCTTTACTAGGTTCTTGATCTTATTCCAAAGTGGCCAGTTAGTAATTTTTGTCCATCTTTTTGTAAATGTTTTTATTTGTGAGCAGATGGAGTTCTATACTTTGACTGCAGTATTGCAGTCAGTGTAAATTGTAACTGTTGTATCTTGAGGGGCTATATACAGTATAGTGAGAATAGACAGTATTTCAGACCTGGTTTCTGATGGTCATGTGAATGCTCCTGCTGAAAACTGTTTAACTATTTTGTCTTCCTCTATTATAATTCAAGCTAAACCCATTTCAGATTTACTATCTGTTATTCCTTTTTTATAAGAGCCATCTATATAGAATATAAGTTGATCAGCCATATTCTTTTTGTTATATCACAATATACTCTTGAGTTCATCTTTGTATTCTTCTGTTTGTATAACTTTTTCTATTAATGTTATATCCCAGTCTTCCACTAGAATCTCTATTTCGACTGGTCTATAAGTTAATAGAGTCACTATTTGCTAAAATGCATTTGTTTGCTAGTCTTTAGAGTTTTTTGGCAGAAGGATCTGTTTCTTTTTTCTTAGATTATTATGTCAATTAAGCTGTGGGAGAAGGTAAATCTGTAACAGGACTACTTCTAATAGTTGCTTTGTGCTGTCTGGTTAAAGATGAATATTATTACTAGTAAAATTATATACTAGCTGATATAAGAAGAAATAGGTTTTGTTATTTATGGATACTGTCTTTTTCCATGTATCTGTTGAAGTATTAGGCTGGACTGACCAGTAAATCTTTCTTCTATCTGGGTTTGTTGAGAATACCTCAGTTTGCATATTGTAAATTGTCCATTCAAGCTCATATAGAGAGTTTTATAGGAGATCTTGATTTATTGTTATTTTTTCTTTCACTTTTTTGTATCAAGAGGGAGCTGGTCCCTTGCATTTACTATAAAGGATTTGAATTACTTTTCATTCCTTAAGTAACATTGTAATAGTATTGATGAATTGGTCTAGAAACATAATTTTGTATTTTCATAGTGATAAAATGACTTTTCTATATTCTCTATTCTCTTACAATATAGATTCGACTGATAAGATACCTCTTTTATAATAGAATATGTTTTTCCATCTCCAACTTTGAAAAGTAACTTGTATGCTTTTTGCCAGAGCCAGTGTCATAGCTATCAGGTTTTCTTTGTCAGCTTGTAAGAGTTGATATGATTGCTTAGGATATTACCTGGCTCCCAACATTTGATTTGGCTTTGTTTTAATCTGATTATTGTAACAATACCAGAGGCCTCGTTATTGTTAAGTTGATAGAAAAGTGCAGGTATATGACTTTTTAGCTATATCTCCTGGATACTTTTGAGGCCATATGTTTTGTTGTTATGAATATAACTGTTTAAAATCATTTCACAGATTAGGGTCTTGTTCTTGAATACTTTTCTAAACATGGTTGTGAGATCATTACATATTTTTTCACTAGGTGCATGTGTTGTGTTCTATATTCTATTCTTGGAATCAAGACCCTATTGATAACATATTGGACATATTTTTCTATTAACTTATTCTTGATTATTGCTTGGACTACAATTCTGATCTTTAATTTTATAAGACTGATAGTGTCCTGATTTTTTTGTCTCGGTCCTAGCCAAATATCTAGAAATCTAGTCTGGTCCTTCTTATTGATTTCATGGATTATAGTATCCTCTGTTCCAGCTTGAACAGTTTCAGAGACTTATGGGTTTCAGTTAATAGTAAGGAGAATTGACTTCTCTGTATTTATTTAAGAGTCATTTGCTATATAGAACTTTTTCGCTTCTTCCAGAATCTTTTTCAGGTCTTCTTTGGATTTGGCAATCCAGTTCATATTATCCATATAAGCAATTACTGCATGCCTTAAGAAGAGCTTCATCTTCTCTTCAGGTCTATTAAAGTTGAAAGACTATCCTTCTTCCATAGAATAATCCAGGTTGCTATTGTTTTGGATCTTATATAAAAGTGAATTATAGAAGGTTCTTTATAATAATAAAGAGATTATTTTTCCTTGATCTATCCTATCCCCTGCTACTATTGAATTAGATAGTCTATTTGGAAGGATAATACTGCAGCTTCTGTCTTTAAAGATGTCTATTATGAGTTTTTTAATAGATGTAGGAATTTGAATTTGATCTATGGCCTTTTCAAGCATGTGCAAGAATATTGTGTCATATGCCTTTGCAGTATCTTGAAATAGGATTCATAGTTCTTTTTTCTTTTCTCTAACCTTTTCACAAATATTATTCAGCAGATCAATAGGCTCTGCTGTACTCTCTTCCTATAGCCTGGTAAAGTTTGGTCCTTTTAAGATTTTATGTTGCTTACAAATAATTGATATTCAGTTGGTAAGGATCTTGGTAAAGCACTTTTGAGTTGTTTCTAAGAGGATAATGGATCTTGTATTGCTCAGATCATATTTTCAAGGCTTGGATTTGAAAATAAGATAGATGTTACTACTTTTTTATTTTTTAGATATTCGACCTGTACTTAAAACTTTATTAAAAAGAAAACATAAAGTTCCTTTTCCTTTGATTCCTAAATGTTTGAGCATTTCGTAGTTGATATATAAGGGGCCAGCAACCTTGTTGTTTGAAAGAGATTGCAAAGTAGCTTCGAACTCTTCTACTTTGATTTCTTCTGTTAAAAGTGAATACCATATTGGGTCAATCCATTCTTTGGATTGATATTCTTTTTTCTAGAAGGGGTCTAGATTCTCAAAGTTAACATTTTTCTTTTTGAACATCCTTTTGTAATATTCTTTAACCTTGTTTCTGATAGTTTGAGAGTTAATACATCAAGAAATTTTTTTGGCAAAATTCTCTGGAGATTTTTAGACATAAAACTCTAGAGATACTCCGTTATCATTAGAAGTCTCCGGAGTGAAGATTTATATATACAACTTCAGAGAATTTTGAATGTTTTAAATTGTAATAAAATAATTTTATATTATTATTAAAATATTTATTTTTAAAAATTTATTTATTGAAAATTACTTTTTTTATATATTTTTATTAATCAATTACATTTATATCATTTACTCTGAAGTAGACATTTCTATTCCTACATTTTCTAATTGCAATCCTGGATCATTTTCATCATTTTCTACTTCCTTCAAAGTGCTTTAAAATTCAATATCTTCATGCTTATGCATTTCTTGATCTTCATCACTTGAATTTCTTTCTGTAAATCTGATTTTCTTTTTAATTTTTTTTTAAAATATTTTATTAGTAAACAAATAACTCTATAATACTTCAAAGAATTTTAAAACTTACCTTATTTTTTTTTATTTTGCTTTTAATTAATGCTTCATTAATTAAAATACTTTCATTACACAGATTTAGAATTGTTTACATATTGCAATAATGAATGCAACTTGTTCCTTAGAGGCATCCCCTTTGACCAGACTTTTTCGAGAATGCATGCCATCATGCTTTGGTTTTTTTTCTAGAATAGACATAAGGATTTTTAAAAGCACTCTAGGATTTTTTGTGATTTTTTCCAGGCCATAATTTTGGATGCAGTTGTATTTATATTGATTATATCCAGAGAGTTTTTGACAAAGACTGAAAATATAACATTCTGGATTTTTGAAGCTGTAGTTCCTCAAAGTGATCTGTATTGTCTTACAAGCTATTAAATAAATAATATTGTCAATAAATTTATTTATATTATTAATATCTACAATAATTACCACTTGGTGAATATATTTTTCATAATATATCTTCTAATATTTTTTTGTGAGGTTTTTGAAAAATTCTAAATGTTTTTGCTAAAAATATTTTTCTATATGCTGGCAAAAATCTTTAAAATTTACTTATATTTTTTCAAAAAAGACTTTTTTATGATACTCTTGATCACACACTATTTTAGAATTTAAAATATTATTGAAGCTCATTGAAGATTAAAATTTAAACCTTATTTCTATAAAATCCTGTTCAGTGATTAAATGTTGACTGTGTAAATTTCATTTTCTAGATGGGTATCCTTATTCTCGATGGCTTTTTGACATTCTAATTTTTTATGAAGACTTTTGTGGAACTCTAAAAACCTCTCGATTGCTATATTAGAAACTAAATATACAAATTAGTATTTAATAAAAAAAATTTTTTTTACTGTCTCGGCCTCCAGTTGGTCTTTATTAAAAAAACCTTTACTTTGATATTACATTATATTATCTATTTTAAAGTTCACTAAACTTCACAAACTATACTGGCATATATGTTAGAAATTTAGAAAAAGATACCTCCTGATTCAGATATCAATATACTTTGTGATTTGTTGCCCCCTTTCAGGAAACTAACTTACCTAGGCTGAATTAATGTAATTTTTCTTATTTTTCAAATTGAAAAGAAAATTGAAAGTTCTCTATTTTTTCCAATCCAGATTGATTAATATTTTTGATTTTCTTATGGGACTTCTTATTACATTTTGATTTCACTTTCTCTTTGCTTTCTTGTCTGTTTTTGTTATTCCCTAAAATATTTCCCATTTGATTAGATCTTTGCATCACTGCTTTGAGATTGCTCTTGTAACTTCTTGGATTGCTTTGATATATCCCACTAAAGTTGGTTTGGCTTTTCTTTTAAAAATTCTTGCTCAATTATTGATTATTTTGGCTATGTTATTAGGAATCAAGCTTCTAACTAATATTTGTGTCCAGATGTCAAATTTTTTTTTGATCTTCCTGACCTATTCTTGAACCCAAAACTTACTTTTTTCTCTCTATTTTGAAGGAAGAGTGCTATTGTTTCTACTATGTATATATTGAAGTCAAAGTCATTCTCTTTATATATATATACATGCGTTTGGTCTTTCATAGTTACCTTGCGTCTAACACAAAGATTAGATTTTAATGGTCTCTCCTTCATTCTTTGAGCTTAGCTATAGTTGTCATTTCTTGAGTTTACAATTTTAACTTGAAAGTTTTTTGTTGCTAATCTTCAAAACTTGTTACTCTTGCCATGACCTTTCTTGATCTCGGGAAGTCAAATATTACTTCCAAGTCTATTATATCACAGTATTGATCTATGTCTTGGTTTCTTTCCAGGTAGTACCATTCCATGATTTGCTCATTTTTAAAATGGTTTCAGACTGCTTTTCTGCTATTGAAGTTGGTTAACTGCCCTTTGTATATTAGTTTGAGCATGTTTCTATTGATAGGAGTGATTTTCAGCTTGGTAATCTGCTATTTTAGTTTTGCACTTTTGGTTTCCACATCCATCATCATATGTATATGCATTTCATTTCTTCTAATTTTTTCAATATAAAGTTTCAGGCTCTTGGTGTGGACAAAGTCTTTTGTGTGTTCTATCAGCTATACTATCTTGCTTTTGTTCTTTTTAGTATTCAAGACTGTTACAACTATCTGATTATCCATATGATTTTTACCTCTGTTCCTTTCAGAAGTGGTGCCAATGCAACTATAACTGTATTCAGTTCTATCTCATTTGGAATTGTCTTCCTAAGGATATTGAAAACTGTTATTTGTGTCTTTTCCCTTATCAGAAGATTGGTTATGTGAAATGCGATAGTGTGAAAGTTCTTATAGCAACTCGCATCCATTGTTATTCAGACTTTCTGTCACCCCTCTATCTGTATTGCAGGTGTCTGATTCTTTCTATATTGGTGTTGTCCTTGATCCATCAGTCATACTCAGTTACATATATGAGGTCTGATATATAAACATCTCTTAGTTCAGTAGTGGGATTATTCTTGCAATAAGAGAGCCTTATTTTTATGCTGTCTAGAGATAAGAGAAACTTAATTACCTTGCATATCCTTTCATTTGACATAACTTGCTTATTACTTTCAGTGACTGCTAGCATGTCTTTGCTTGGGAGATTTATTATCAAGTATTTTCACTTGCACTACTATTATTGTCATATCCTGGACATGTCTTTATGTATGGAGAGGGGCATTTTCTTAATATAGTGTCTTGTTATTATTGTATTTATATCTTTCTTTTTTAGTTTCCCCACAAGCAGTTCTTGTTCTACTGTGTCTTTTAACATTGCTATCTAGATATATTTGCTTCTTTCCAGATTTCTACTGCTCATTTTATTAATCCAAGTTATACCATGAAATGGGTTCATGTAAGGATGAATATTAGTTAATCTAGTTATGTAGTTTGGGTATATCATACCTATAGTAAGCTTGTTAATTGTGTCTTCATAGAAATGTGGTTGTCTTTCTTGTGCTTTTTATCTATTGATCTGGCATACTTGTGCTCAGCTAATAGTTTTGATCTTGTTATAATTGATGAATTGCTCCACTTATCTTAGGTTACTAGCTCTAAGCTTATTCTTATGCTTCTCAAATCAACGGAGGCTCATAACTATTTCTAGAGATGTTAGGTCCAACTTCGGTATTTTGTGTGCTTGTCCTATGTTTCTAAAGGAAAATTATGTTTTTGTGTATTAATGAGTATGTCCTATAGGAAGTTTGTATCAACTGGATGTGTTTTTGGATATAATCTCCCAATTTTTGTATCTGACCAAGCTATTCATTAGAGGTTTGTTAGCCTTTCTCTACATAGTCATCCTGTGTGAATTGTTACTAGGTGTAGTTTCTCTAGCAATGTGATGTGTTTTTGCAGTATACATGCTTTTATATTTAAGACGCTGTATTCCAGGTCACTATAAAAGATGCAGTAGAGGCTGAGATGGCAACATCCACTTTATGTTTAAAGATTCTCCCGGGCTTTCTGTTAATGTTATCTATTTTTGCCTCCAAATAATGTAAGTCCTATATTAAATATTCCACCTTTAGTGAAATCACATAGTTAATTAAGTATTGGGCTTGTTTGTCTATTACTTTCTTCCAGAGTAAGCAGCTGACAAGGTTTAATGTTATCTGATTAAACAAATTTGTTTGGTGCTTTTTTTTTCCATTCTGGTCGAACCAGATACCCAAGTATCTGACTGCCTCCTGGGTGACTCTAATTTTGTTATGCTCAAAGATTATTTCCAATGCATTCTTGTTGTTGATTATGAGAAGCTCTGACTTCTCCAGGTTAACTTTAACTTGTTTGAGATTGTAGAAGAAGTTGACTGCAGTTAGGATGGCTTCTAGTTGTTTCTGACTCCCAGCTATTCATGCCATGTCATCCATATATGCTATCACTAATGTGATTGTAGTACTTCGAGATGTTCTAAGTTGAGTCCTGTTATAAATTTTTGTAGAGCTGCCATATCTTTGCATTTTACTGATTCTATACAGTATATTAGTGGGTCATAATATATGTGTCAGAGAAGCAGTAATATGTTGTCTTCTTGGTCAATCACATTTCTAACTTTATATGGATCTGTAATCCCAACACCTGTGATAACTGTATTTATTCTATCCTGGAAACCCTCCATTATGAGGTTTATAAGTTTTCCAGAAATTTAATTCTTTTCATGGCCTTCACTAGGGTAGTCAGGTCCATATTATTATATGCTTTACTTATGTCCTGAAAAAGAATCCACAATTCTTTGCTATTCTCTCTTGTATTTTTGATGACTGTATTAATTTGAAAATAGATTCCATTGTACTTGTTCCCAGCAAGGCTGCCCAGTTGTATTTTGACAGGATTTTATATTTTGTGAGTACATTAGAAAGCTTGTTTACCAAACCTTTTGTAAATATTTTCTTGATCAATTCTAAAAGTATTAAAGGTTGGACCTTTATTAGATCATTACTCCAGTTATATATTTTCGGGATCTGATAGATAGTGTCTTCTTTCTATTCCTACAGTATCAACCCAAATTGGAGATTTATATTGAAAAGGTCTTTGACTCTCCTCACTATCTTTGGACTCAGATATTGGAATGCTATATATGGGATCTGTGAAGGGCTCAATCTGATGTTCTACTTGCTTTAGCTATTATGTCTTTTATTTTTTATGAAGAAAAGTCTGTTATTACTTCTGTGTAATATTTTTATTCATATATTGAAAAGGTTCATATTCTTCTAACCATTTCTATGGAATTTCCTGAGGTTTCAAAGTGATCTCATACTCGTAATCTTATTTTTTCCTCTTTCAAAACAATATTAGGCTCCTCATTATTCAGAATTAATTTATCAAGTCTAATTTTCCTCTTTTCCCTCTCTAGAAAACTGTCTATAATCCTTTTCTTATCCAGTATAAACCAGGTTTTATGTTTGTTAATGGCCTCTCAAATTTTCTTTTAGTTGCTGCGCTCTGTGTGATGTGTTCTTGATACTTTTGATTTTTTTCACTACTCAGATTTTCACAGCCTTGAAATCTTCTGGAGTGATGAGTTCTTTGGAGAGTTAAATACCAGTCTTCTCTACCAGACCATGGATTCTTGTCAGGCTTTCTTCTTTGATTTTCCTTTGTTCTCCTTTTATCAGCAACTTTTTGAGCTTGCAAAGCCCGATTGCTGTGGTTGAGGCAATCCTGTTGCATCTCTCTTGCTTGTTGTGTGAGTAGATCCATACTTTCTTGAATCATTTGATGTGTATACTCGTCATATTCAGAATGATTTCCCTTAGGCTGTACTATATTCTATCAATATTTCTGTATTGGTCCATCTCCTTATTCGAAAGATTTATCTCATTCTCTATTTGTCTCATTCACTTCTCCCACCTTGCTAGCTTCATGTTTGCCCAGTTGTATTTTGCATTGGGCTTTTTCTGTATATTTCTTTTCTGTCTTTGAAGGGAAAATGCTAGGTGCATTCTAGTGAACATGATATCATGATCACTCTCATATAGCTACTTGTATTCATTCATGATTCTAGCTACTAGCAATTCTAAGTGCTTATTCTGTGTCATCCAAATTTGGTCAATTATGTTTACCATTTTGAGTCTGTTTTCTATGTGTATTCTCTATTATGTGAATTAGCTATACAGAAGGTGTCAAAGAATACATAATCTTTATGTCTTTAATTATGGTGCTATTGGATAACATTTTGTTCTTAAATTGGCAACACTTGTTTGAGAATTTGTCTATGCAGGGATATCTGTGTTATTCAAGTCTCGTATGATCAGAACTTTCCAGTTGGATTTGTAACTAGGGTTGAACCATCTAATTATCATCCTTTCAAACTTAGGTCTCTCAAAGACTTTTATTGAAGAGTATATTCCTATTATTTCAATATACTTTTTGTGTAGGAAGATCAAATCGAACATAACAGCTCTTTCCCCAATTGTTTCTTTCCTTGCAATTCTTCTTGCAAGTTGATATTTGAGAACCACCCCTACTTCTGTTCCTTGTTTCTGATTTGTACTGGTCCAGTGACACTCGTATGCTTCAGTCTTTCAGTGTTTAGTTGCCTGATCACTTCCATTCATTTCTGTACTGATTACAATGTTCCAGTTTTCCCTTCACTATAACACTGTTCAGGTTACCCTGTTTGCTTCTTTGTTAAGTCCTCTCACATTGGAGATTGTGATCAGTATTGTTAGTTCTTCTTTCATATGATCTATAGATTCGTTGATAGGTTGTATTCTTTTTTTGTTTATTTTTTCAGAGATTTCCTTGTTTCTTGATATATTACACATTAAAATTAATATTGGTTTTATTGTTGGCTATCAACTAATATTCCGATAGCTTTAAGTGCTCTTTGTATATTGACTTGTATGTTATCTATTATTCTGTTGATCTGTTATTGTTTTTTCCTGATGTCTATTGTCTCTTGTCCTAGGTGTAAAATTTTTGAATCTTTTAGATTGTTTGTCCATAGTTTGTTTTCCTCTTTACCATTACTATCCTGGTATTGCTCCATCTTGTCATAGTATTCCTAGTTGTATGTTTCTAGGATTCTGATTACCTGTTACCATCTCCTTAAGGCTAGCAATCTCTTGTTGAATCATTGTGAACATCTCCATAATTTCTTGTATGTTTTGAGGGTATTGTATATTTTTTTGCTAGTGTTATAGTAATTTTTGGTGGTCTCGTTGGATTTGATCCTTGCTTGCCCTATCTTGATGATTGATGTTGACTCATATGGCTACTGTATAAAATGCTGGCCTGTTGCCTCTCCTATTACTTGGTAAAGTCTCAACTCTGAAAACATTTGTTTTGGCTGGCTTGAATTTACTATAAATTTGCTATACTTTTCTGTTTGGTTATGGTTGAACTCTGTTTATTGTTTCCTTTTCTCTTTAATGGAACAACCTTTCACAAGATGTATTGCACATCACAGATAAGGCAGAGTGGTGTGTTAATAGGAACCAGAGATATTATAGTCTTTACTAGAATGTAAGTCATGTCTTTCACTGCAAGCAGATTGTGTCTTGTTTTAAGTTCACTACTGTGAATTTCTTTGAATTGTATCTAATTGAGTGAGTATGTGGGATATAGTATATATGTGCTTTCATCTCATTCAAGACTTGCTTCAGGTCCCATGCTGTCATGCCAGGAGGTAGATTGACCAATTTTGTTGCAATACTGTACCTTTCTCTCATTTGATCTATTAATCAACTAGCATAATTAATTCTAACTGCATCTTCTTTGATAATAATATTATGTTTTTCAATGAGTTCCTTTTTAACTGCCTCTTCCTCAAAAGTGATTGTGGCACACCGTCACAAATTTTATGTATTTATGCTAAATTCTGAGATGCAATCAAATCTAACAAAATATTGTCTAATCTCGATAAGCTTTGTGTTCAGGGAAATATCACAAACCACTATGGATTTACCTTTCTTAATCAATTGTTTGCTGATCTATATGTTTGTGAACTTATTGTCACCTAGATTTGGTAACTTTATTCTCATTGCATTATTTGCTGCTTGTTGATCACAAAAACTGTTACAATTCAGTTTCCCTCCTTTTTTCATTCACTGTGAATTGCAATGAACCCTAGTGACAAGTTGAGTGCCTTTGTGATATAAAAATTTTTGCATCACTGTTGGAGTCAGGAATGATATTAGCATTAATGCCAACCTTGAAATGTTTTTCTGCTGTACCTAGTCTTCAGGTCAAAAGGTGTTCTTGGCCATGGTTTGGTACTAGGTCAAACCACGTTGTTTCTATAGCTCACTATTGTTCAGGGTCTTCCTTCCTTTCAACATGATATTTTTTTATTGTTGTTCTGTATCTTTGGTTCTTGACAGGTTACTTTTATTTGCTAAGGATTTCAGGTTTCTTATCACTTCTTCTTTTAAAGAGAAAATGTTTATTGAGGAGTTTCCTTTTCCATTAAAAGCTTCTTTTATTTATTTGCTCTATGTTTGGGCTTTGTGGATTGGTTCTGTCTCTATTTCCATATTGACATTGCTGAAGGGGTTGCTACTGTAAATTTCTGAGCTTTATTAAGCTCGTGCCTTGGTTTAGTTCTACTGTTACTGGTGTTGGGGTCTTGGTCTGCATGCAGGTGAGCTTTGTATATAGTTAGTTATATAGGAAGAAGGCCTTCTTTCTTCTTCTTTTATATATTAGATTCTTTCTATTCTTTGTTGTTGAGTGTGAAACTTTAGAGCTTCTGGTATTCAAAGTCATCTTTCCTGTTATCGAGGTTGTTGCACCTCAAAAAATTAGAAAAGAGTTGATAGTATTTATTTATTTTATTTATTATTATTTTTTTTTATAAAAACATATTCAAGCCTACTTTATTTGAATTTTTTTGTATTACAGATACTTGAATTTACAAAAAAGTCAATTGTACCTTGGTACCCTTGTGGCTTGTTGCTCCCATAATAGAAGAGCTAATGTGTCTAGGCTCTATTAGCATGCCTTGGTGAAAATAGTGAAAATGTTGTGTATACCTTTGATGATTGCAGTTAGGAACTTGGCTGGCATTCCCAGACTGATGTCATTTGGTTCTTGATTATTGTTGTTGGTTCCTTTCCTCTTGTTTGTATTGTTATGCTTCTTTTGTCAGTTGATATTCTGTAATGCTTCCCATGTATGAAAGTAATAACATATGTTACTCCATATACTATATGTGATAAGTCGAATGCTATTTGTGATGCCTTTTATAGTTGAGGTTAGTTTGTTTATCTTGATATGCTATGTAATTAATGAGATTAGGCTTTTTGTGATTTCCCCTCTGAGAACTGTGTACCAGATATTTGATCTATTGAGGATATTCTCAATGTCTCACTTTATGTTGTAGCTATATCTGTTTTCCTTTCTTGCAGTTGTTTTCCTGTAAATCATGTTAATAATTGTCTGTTTGATGTCCAGATAATAGTTGGAGCAAATAAATGGGTGTAGGTTGTCTTCATTAGTTGTGTATCAGAAACATTTTGGAGTCTTGTAGATGGTAGAGTATCAAGTATGTAACTTGTCCATGATAGGAGTTCTTGATTCCAAAGTTTGATTGTAAAGGTGCATATCTCATAGTCTATAGTATCTGTATTGTCACTGGAGATCTTGGAAGGGTGTAAATATTCAAATATGGTTTTCCAATTAATTTCTTCTTTGAACTGTATATGCATTAGTTTGCTCCGGGTGAGCTTTATCCATTTGTATGTATGTTTGGCTTGGTTTATTGCTTTGAGTGTCTTTCATATGTTTTGAGTAACTTCTTAGCCACTGAGGTTGAAAGTGATGAGGTCTGGATCAGTAGTGAAGGCTATCACAGTGCCCTCGAGTATGAGTTGTAAGTTTTTTTTGACTTTTTTTGCTATTTTGTTAGCTTCAGTCATTAGAGAATCTCTGTTTTCTTTTTTACAGAGGATCCATTCAATTGAGATTGTGTTATCTGGTATTAAATGTACTAGGTTGAAGTGTATTCTTGTTTCTTTTGCCTTTTTGATGTGTCTATTATCCACAAGTTTGTAATTTGAGATCTGATTGATTGAGTCTGTATGTATAGTTATGTATGTTTCTTTGTTATAGAGTCCTGTTGCAATTTTTGCAGCTAGAAATTCACATCTGTCAGTAGATAGCTGGCTCTTGATAGTAATTTCTATTTTAATGAGTTCATTTGTTTGTGTTTTGAGGATAATCCCTATACCTCCCTGATTTGTATTCTGATCTGGATCATGGGTGCCATTTGTGTATTTCATGATGTATTGATGTTATTTGAGTTGATGTGCGATATCTCTGAGTCTTTATGTGTTGTTGTTTGAAAAGGTGATGAGCTTATATAGTAACACTAAAGGGTTGGAAGCCTTTGCTATTTTGATACAATCGAAGGTGCTATTGAGTTCATTGTGCCATCTTTTTAAACTGAATGGTGAAATTTAGAGTCGCAGTTTGGCCTCATCTCCTTGCTGGCTTGCGGACTTTATTGTTTTATTGATTAGAACTCTTGCTATATTATTTGTACTTGTCTCTATACAACAGAATTGACCTCTTCTGTTCTTGGAGTTTGTGAGTTGGCAGCCAGAGCAACTCTGGATAGATGACTCTTTCATAGTAGTGTAGTGTTTGAGCTTGATATTGTTATCCTTGTTGCTAAGACGTTTACCCAAGATTATTTTATTTTTGGAGTGGTATGTGTACCAACTAGACTCATCTACTGGATTGGTATATATCTCAATCTATGCTAGAGGATTGAGGAGATTCTTCTGTTTGAATGTGCTGATAAAGTTGTTGATGTAGTCTTTAAGCACTTTGTATCAATTGGGTTCTTTTCTTTTGTTGTTCTTGTTATATAGTGCTCCTACTTGATGTCACTCTGTCGCTTTGGTCATATATGTATTGATTGTTTGTTCAATCTATTGTATATTGTGTTTTCGAAGTGAGAATCAGTGTTTATTGTATCATTCCATGTTGCAGAGATCTTCGATGTGGTGGAGATTAGTTGTTTTCTTCTTCCTGATAACTGGTCTATTCATGTATATGTTATTTGCCTGAAGGTTGCAGATAGTGTCATGGAAGAAATTGGTTTTTGTGGAAGGATTCTTGGTAGATGGTTCAGATGTCTTTCTTTTGCCATGCTATCTACTGGAGTTGTTGTATCTATAAGCAAACAATTCATCTAGCTTTGTTCTCACTGTAATATAACTCTTGTAAGAATATGGCTTGCTTTTGTAATTGTTTACTGTGTAAGTCCATTATTCCATAAATCATATTGAGATGAATTATTGAGTTAGGTGCACTTGCAGCTAGATGGGTTTGATGCTTGAAATGACGTCAAATTCTAGTGTTAATTTGCTCCATTTCTTTCCTGGTGAGTACAAGGTCTATCAGCAAGTATTCAATGGATGAAAATAAAATGTGGTTGACAATATATCTATGCATTTTGTCTGTGATATGCTTTCTTGATATGACATTAAATATAGTATTGACTTTTCTCTTATTAAGTATCTTTGATATTGTTTCCACTTTTCTCTTCATGCCATACTTCTAGGACTCAGATGGCTGAATTGTGGATGGCAGACTGAATCATGATGCCATTGATGGTGATCGGTTGTTTTGAGGATTGACTATTAGTAGTTCAAACTTGTGAAAGTTGACCTTGATATCATTGATATTATAGAAGGAGGTACTGAGTCCAATTATTTTTTCCAAATCCTCTTTATTTTGCATAATAAAGGTATCGTTCATGTATGCAGTGACTGCAACATTGATCTTGTTACTGCTTTCTATATCAATGTGAGTCTTGTAGTTTTGAATTGTGTATCCTCAGCAATTGCTAATGGTTGATATTAAGGGGTCATAGTAGATGCACCATAGAAGGGGTGAGATCACATTCCCTTGGTCAATGTCATCATATACTGGATATGCATCTGTGTTTCCATAGAATATTATAACCTTGTAGTATCACTCGGAAAAGTAACTGTCAATAATATTTATAATTTTGTTGGGTATTTTAATGCATTGTAGTACTTGGTTGAGTTTGTGTAAATTGACCATGTTATATGCTTTGCTCATATCCTGTAATAGCATATAGCAAGGTTTGTGTCTTTCTCTAGTATCTTCTAGAACTTGGTTCAGAATCGTTATGGGTTCTCTTGTATTATATCCAGGGAGAGCAGTCCAGTTGTGTTCAGAGAGGATGTTATGTTTAATGAGAATATTGGACAGTTTGTTTGCTAGTGTCAAGTCTGTCACTAATCCATAGTGCCTCGCATAATCCAGACTTCTTAAGAATACTCACAAATAACACAAAGAAGAGAACGTCTTCTATAAAGAACACTTAGGGAAGACAGAGGCATAGTGATTAACTTGACCAAAGGTAAGTGTCTCTTTATTGCATTTTGTTTCTTTGGTATATCACTAACTCTTATCTCTATTCACAATAAGAGCTGTTTTTTCTAACACATTCAGCTCTGCCTTTTCAGCATACATTGGTAAGCTATTTATACTTTTCTATCTAACAATGGTTATCTACTTTATAATCGGCTATACTAACCCTAAGCTTTGCTAAACTTTCTATACTTTTCAATTACACACAGTTCCCTTATCAGTACCCGAGCCTTATCTATAGTTTCTTACCTTGCAACACTTAATCTTTCATACCAGACTTTTGGGTTTTTGGATTCTAGACTGTTATGCATAAATCGCATCATCCATATGACCTATAACACTAGTGTCTTTGTGAATATTTTTTTATGGCTTGAGTAGCGTAATGGGTTGTGTGATATTGATGTCGTGCTGCCAATCTTTGAGCTTTGGTATGGGGTATATTGTGCCCCTTTTTTATTTGGTCAGAATGGTCTCTGTGTCGAGGATTGTATTAAAGAGAGTTGTGATATAATCTACAGTTTTTTTATTAAGGTGTTTGTATATGATATATAGGATCTATAAAGGACCAGGAGCTGACTTGTTACTAGTGTTGCTAATGCTTCATTCAATTTCTTCAGCTGAGAATGGCTTGGTTGCTAGGCCATACCATTCTTGTTTGATGTATATCTTTGATTTATATTCTAGTTCCCAAATAGTACCTACTATCTCGTAATTGGTACTTTTCTGGGTCCATTGTTCGAAGTGTTGTGTGATTTCTTCTTTTATTGTGTCAGGATCCGTGATGATCGTTTTTGCGTCAGATCCATCTTTGACGAGTCTGGATGTAATTATACTTTTCTTTGTGTCTAGTAAGGAGCAAATTAGAGCCTTTTTGTCTGAGTTAAAGAGGTTGTTGCACCTGGTGCTGCACTTGATTGTGTTTGCTCTAATCGTGTTCTGTATGTCCATTCTTTTAACTTTGGATTAGGCTAATATGGTTACTTTTATTGTTTCTGTGATGTTTTTTGTATCCTCTGGTTCGTTTCATAAAGGGATGAGATTGGTTTTGGGCACGATAATGTTATTTGTTTGTGAAGTATTTACATTTCCTTGGTTGTTCCTCTTGTTCCTGCTGTGGTAGTCTTTTGGATCATTCTGTAATATTTGTTGAGGAGAGAGATGAGTTTTGATTTAGATTGCCTGTGATTCTTTGGTTGTTTTTCTTTTTCTCCTTAAAGGTGCTAAGACTTGACTTTGCTACTGTTAGAATACTCTGTCTGGATACATTTTACATTCTGTTTGAGTCTTGTTCTTGATTGGCTCATGTGTCTCTGTTCATTTCTAAGAGCTCCTTAACCTGTTTTATGAACTTCTTCTATTGTTATTCAGAGTTGATCTGCCACAGATATCTCATGTTGTTGTGGGACTGACAGAGTTTGCTTTCATCTTTGATGAGTTGCCATGTTTCTATCATTGTTACTTGTATACAGTGGTCTGTCTTGATGTAATTATTGTTGATAATGTAGGCATCGATGATGGCTCAGGTAGCTCTTGAACTAGTCCAGATTATGTCTATGTGACTGCCAGAATTATTGTTGATCCATGTGAATTCCTTTTCTCTAGGGTTCACATATTGGAATGTATCTATAAATCCTAGATCTTGAATTGTTGTGAAGAAGCTGTTCCTTTTGTATGTTGTGATCTTTCGTCCAGGATAGAGATGGTTAATGGTTTGTGATATTGTTGTGTTGAAGTCCTCTTCTATTATTACATGCTAGTTATCATGGTTGTGTTGCTTTATCTACTTGATGATCTGATCATGGACTACCTCTCTGTTTAGTCCTGGCTGTGCTGTGAAATAGGTTCCAATGATGTGCATATATTGTTTATCAGAGAAAGCTAAGTCGATGTATATTTACCTACCCAACTTCTTATGAATATTAATGATCCTGTTTGTCAATGGTTTCTTAATGGTGATGCTGACTCCTATCTTTCCGAATTCACTTTCCCACATGTTGCATATTATTTTGTCTTCCACTTATTGGTTGTCTCATTGGTCACATTGGTTTCAGTAGAAATAATTATGTCCCAGTTAGCTTCTGACCATAAGTCCATTCATATTGTTCATTTGATTGTGTCAGTGAGGCCTTAACAGTTACAAGTTGCTATTGTTATGTACAGTTTTGTTTCAGTGAAGTGTTCAGAGTTTTGAATCTGACTCTATCCTGTTGAATTATTTGAGTGTGTAGTTGTTAATGTTATGGGAGGGGGTATGCTATTGAGTTAGTATCTGTTTTCTGTATTATGTTTGTGTTATCAGTTAATAAATCTAAGTTGGATTGGTTGTTTCCAAAAGAGGGATCAGTTGTATTGCTTTGTGTATTACCCATTATTGATGAAGTTGGGAGTGTTGGGACTGTTTGTTGCTGGAAATAATGCTTACAATGGTGGACACTAGGGCATTCATGGTATTAAAGGTCAAAGAAGTCAAACAAAGTTCAGAATTTTCATCATGGTCACGTGACTGATGATCATGACGTGCCCAAAGCTTATGCGTAACTAGCAATTGCTGACTATCACCATACTCCTTGCAAGCTAGAAGAATACATGAACAATTCATTCACATCAAAAAGGTAAAAAACTATAAGCTGAGGTAATAGAAAATTAGCTGATCAAGATGCAATTTAAGTATGATATAATACTAGAATAGTCATAGTGATTATATAATAGTCTTATGTATAAAAATGTATAAATGTAACTTCTTTCAATGACTTAATAAAATGATGAATTTCATGACAAATCTTAAGACGAATCTTTTAAATAGATTGTTATAACAGTGAAGTTATAAGTAGTTTTAGAGAAAACTATCTTGAGACTCACCCAAATCTTTTTACGCCTCTGCCTTAATTTTGATATTGTGTTTTGTATATGTGATAGAAGGACAGACTCTTCAATCCATAGGTTACATGAGCTTTTGGTCATTAGCGACAGACTCACCGATTAGTCTGCTACAATGGTTCTATTCATATTTCCAAATGAATTGTGTAGTTGTTGTTATTGTCAGTGAATATCAGTGATATTGTTTCGCTCAAAACTTTCTTGATCTAATTCCTGGTTGCTTTGGCTTATATCTTCTTCTATGCCTTTCACCTAATCGAAGCAGTATTGTTCAAAATTGTCAATCCTGTTGTCGAGGTTATTGAGTGTCTTTTTAATGACTTTGAGTTCTCTCTGAATTTGGGTTAGAATGATTGTGATGTCTTTGATGTTTTCAGTTCACTGAGAATTAGATTGTTGATGTGAAGTAGAGCCTTGGTGCTCTTGTTTTTGACTGTTGCTGCACATGATCCTGGGAATGTTGTGTCTTGTTTTGATATGGAGTATGTGAGCCTGCAGATTTTAAAAGAGCCAGCTGGTTTGAACTGGTTGTAGAGCTTTCCAAATCTCTCTGCTTGTTCATGGTTAAATTCTTTCCATTGTTCCCTGCATTCCTTGATAGTGCAGTTGATAACAAGATGTTGTGGATTATTACATATATACATATATTGCAGAGCTTGGTTTGGATATCTTTTGTTTTGATGATGGTTTTCTCGAGATTGAAACATTGTTCTAGGGCTGAGTGAAGTATTTCTTCATCTTTGAAGCTGAGAATGGCATATTTTCTGGGTTTATATGACATGAGACAGGGGATATAGCATGTTTTTGCTTGTAGTTTCTGGCAGATGTGTCTCAAGTGGAAAGCTGTTGTGTTAGGGGGAAGGTTCATGAGTTTAAGAGAGTGACTGCCCCTATCCTTCATTTGTTCTAGATCCCAGCAGGCATCAAAAATTCTGATCGAGTCAGCTTTGATGGGGATGCTCCAATTGGAAAGTAGTTTGGTCTTGTCTTCTTGTTGTGCAAAAGTGATTGTTTTTGTTTGCCACATTTGCTGAGTTGTCATTTTGATGTTGGTGATTTGCCCGAATTTGGTGAATGTTTGTTATATATCTATGAATTTGGTGTTCAGGGGGATGTCCCAGGCCTTGATACTGTTTTACTTATTTAGTTTGTTGATCATTTTTTGCATGTAAGTTAATCTACTATTGTCATTTTCAGATAAGATTATCTTTCTTGCGCTATCTGTGGCTTGTTGATCTCCAAATATGGTGATAATGTGATTTTTTTCATTGATATGTTCATGTTGGATAAGGTGAAGGCCTTCTGGGGAGTTGAGCATCTTGGTGATATAAGTAATCTTTTAGTGAATAGTCTATTTGGATAGTTTTACAGCTTTAATGCTTAGTTTAATTTGTTCTCTACCATATCTTGTCTAATAGTCAAAAGGAGATCTTGATTGGGGTCTGGTACCTAAAGGGCATGAGTAGGTATCCTTACCTTTGCCTTTGTTTTCTCTAACTTGGTGTCAAATGTCTGAGCTGTCTTCGGGTTCTTCGTTGTAGTCTATTTCTATATCTGAGTCATCTGTTTGGACTGGTGAATTTGAGATAGCAGTATTTTTCTTCAATGTATTCATGTTGGAGACTCCTACCTGTCTTTATTTTAGTTCAACTTGTCCGCTCCAAGTTTTGTTTACCTGGTTGAGTCCCTGGTCTTCTGGAACAGTGTCCCTGACTGCCTGTTTGTTTTTTTCTATGTTGTTATTCATACTATCAGATATTTGTTGATTTAGGAATATATTGTGGGTGGTCTTGAGTTTTTTACTATCATTGGGTTTCTTGTCTAAAGTGTGTGTTTTCTTGTCTACTATGGGTGTTTCCGTACCCTTACTGAGCTTCTCTACATTGTAATTTGGCCTGTTATTAGTATATTGTTGTCGTTTAGGTCTTTCTATCTTGTAAGACTCATTTGATGAACCTTGGGTGATGTTGCGCCACAGGTGAATGGAAGAGAGTAAGTTGTATCTGAGTATTTATTTAAATAGGTACATCATTTTTAATATACCTAAAGATTCTTCAGGCAATCTCCTAGTAGACAAAGATTCTAGAAAATAACTGAAATCTTAATTGCTTCTTAGCTAGCTTTGTTTTTATTTTAGTATAAGATATTGATCTTTATTCTTCAGCTTGATCCGGGGTACCAAAAGTACTTTTGGGCTTTTTGGAGGGCTTCGAAGTACTTTTTTGTCATTTTCCAGAGCCTGAACCTGAAATCTTTTGTTGAAACATATTATACATTTCTTTTCTTTTATTTGACATTAATTAAAAAGAAAGGATATTAGAAATCTTATATAACACAAATCCTAAGAAGTTATGTCATATTATAACTACATGCAATTCTTCATTATCTTTCAAAAATTACTTTATAGCTTTAAAAATTAAATAATATTGAAATATATTGACAAAATTATGACAACTTATAAATTAAATTTTTGATTGGCTAAAATTAATCAATATTTTATTGGCAATTTTATACATTTTAAAGTTCTTCAAAGTCTTTTATAATGTATTACAAATGTCAATTTTGTCAACATACATTTTCAAGACTTTACTCTTATATAAGGTATGTAAGCAAATATATATTGACTGTAGACTCTAGTAATAAATCTAATGATAATTTAAATAAATCACAACTTCCAATCATTTCAGAATCATTTAAAATATAAAAGCATTTTGAAGGTATTCAATAATATTTATTTGCTTATTTAATATTTATTTATTAATTTATGTTTAATTGTTTTAGAGTTTTCTGAAATTTATTAGCTTTCTTAAAAATAATATTTTCTCAAGTGAAGATTCTTATAATATTAATTTTTTAGAAGATCCTTTAGATAGTTATAATTCTTCAAAAAATTCTAAAGACATCTTTAATAAATTTCCTAATAAAGCATATATGGATTTAATGACACTTGTTTTAAAAAATAATTTCAGTACTTCAATTGAAAATGAAATAATTTCTTTTTTCAATAAATATTCTAGTTTATGATTAGTCCTTTGCTAAAAAATATTTAACAAGAATATAAATTCATAAATAATATAAAACAGCTAAATTTAGATTATTTATAAACTTGTATATTATCTTATAACAATATAGAATACTTCTTATATTATTGATCAATTATTAATTGCATTAAAATATTCCGGAGATTTGAATATTTTCGAAGAATTTTTAAAAAACTTTGAAATGTTATATTAAAATAATCTAATAATTAAATTATTTTAGGTTAAATGTTTAATTTTATTTATTTAATAATTTTTTTTATAAAATAGTAAAGAATGAATATATAAAGAATAAAATAATTGTGACTGGTGGAGAAATGCAAAGAATTCTATTCCAAAGGATTCTAAATTACTTTCAACGATTTTATATTCTGATATAACCAATTGCGATACTTTAGAAAAAAGTTCATTATATTCAATATATATTTCATTAGGAAATATATCAACTTGGAGGCACAATAAACTGGATGCAAAACAACTATTAGGATATTTATCAATAATCAAATCAAAAAATATAATAGAAAAACAATCACAAAATTTCAAAAAAATTGTATGTTAAACATTTCACAAGTCTTTGGAGATCTTATTTGAGTCCCTAATTTAAATAAAAGATGAAATCAATTTTTCAATAGAGAGCAAAATAGTTCGATTTTTCCAAAAATATCCATAATTATAGCTGACTGGCCTGAAGCTGTGTCCTTTTGTTTAACTTATAAATTAAGTAATTCAAATAATCCTTGTATTTTTGCTTAATTTCAAAAAACAATCTTGTAGAAATAAATTTATTAAATAGTAATATAATACCCCAGAGTATAAAAATATAAAAGAATTGTTTCAATTAAATCTAATAAAATCAGTATTGATAGAAAATATTAATAATTTTTTTAGAGTATTCTGTAATTTTTTACTGTTTTTATAGATAATTTATTTATTATAGACTAAATTAATTTTTATTAATTTATAGCAATATAAATCTATATAAAGCAATTGTACCCGATAGAATACATCATCTTGATTTTGATCTTTTTCAATATAAAATTGAATATACCTGAGAGTTATTAAAAGAGTTTTGAGGTTTCTTACTATTGGATGAAATAGATAAAAACTAACAAAAATTCCAAGATTTTCAGGATTAAAGATTTTTTCATATGGCATTCAATCTATTGCAAGATTAATCACAGATGAATATAAAAATTTAATTAAAGTTATAATTTTTTAATAGATAATATATATGATAAAAATATACAAAATATAAATATCAAAGAATTACCAATAATTTATCAAGAATAGAATAAAATGTATATTATTAGTAAATATAAGGAGTTTTCTGCAAAAAAAAAAACTCTTTCTCGCAAATCACTGATTTCTTAAAAATTTCCTTTTATAGTAATTTTAAAGGAAAAGAAAAAGCAAATGGAGAGATGAGTTTATAAAGAGAACTGAGAAGTAGACACTTGAGACAAGACCAAATTACAATGAAAACTTTCTGGCAAAAGTAAACACAAGAGTTATATGCAAAAATCAAATACGCAGCTCCCAAAGAAAACAACCCTAGACAAGGGAAAAATAGTCAGTAAAGTAGAAAACAAGATAAAAGAACAGAAAAACAACATGAAGAGAATGTGTTACACCACAGAGAAGGAACAAGAAGTTAAGCAAACAAGCTTTCCCGTGACAAAACCTCAAGCACAATGAAGTGAACAAGTTGAAGAAAACTTCCAACAAAATGGTCTAAACACAGCAAATACTTTTAGTCTGGAAAGGGAATGGAACTTGAAATTACTGCAGCAACCTTCACAAGGGAACCCCAAGAAAGAAATAAAGAAACAGAAGTAGAAGAATACCCCATGGAAGAAGATTTTGAACCAGGCTTATCCACGAATACATAGAGTATAGGAAAACTGCCCACTTATAAATTAGACTAGAAGAAAACTTGAATCCTTATCAAAAACTCAGGCCAAGATCTATATTTTCCAAAAGCACTAAGTACAGCAGAGAAAGAGTAAAAGTCAGCATTAAAGCTAGCAAAATCCCAGGAAAATTATCTACCCAAAAGATCACATACTTGACAAGAAGCCTCAACTCTCACGAAGGCCTAATAGCAATTCGCAGTGAGGATAAAAATGAAGATTAACACATTACTGCTATTTTTGGAGACCAACAGGCAGCTGATGAAGCATGCAACACAATCTTGCCTGATACTGATCATAAACATCTCGTACACATGGCAAACACTCCACCAGAACAAAAAGAGAAAATAGTATCAGAGTGTGGGACATCCCGCTAGACACAAAATTCATTGACATGCAACAAACCTTTGTTAAATTTGGAGCGATCACCAATATCAGCATATCTACACAACAAATGTGGCAAACTGCAACTATCACCTTTTCCAGAAAAGAGGAGAAAGATCAAATCGTAAAGAAATAGAGCATATCTATGAAAGTAAACTCAGTTATAGTCTTCTATGCACAATGGTCCTTGCAGAAAATGAAAAACTGAGGTAATATCGCAGTCAAACTCCCCAATTTACCACCAAATACCACAGCCTTTGACCTACGTCATATCTGTATACATAGCAGGTAAAGACATATTACATTCCAAGATACATGTCATATAAGAGAAAATGATTCGCAGTCATCAGTTTCGAAACACAGGAAGACTTAGAGGCAGCAGTAGCACAAAGTTTTCAACTTGGGAAAACCATTACAGAATAGAAACCTGTGGAGACTAAACTGTGTACCATATGTGGTAGCACAAACCATTTAGTAGCAATGTGCCAATTCAAAGAAAAAAGAGCACAATGGTAACAATACCATCACAAACAAGC
>CAJVPT010000820.1:0-25540 GCA_910592055.1 Acaulospora colombiana | reverse complement strand
AAAAAAAAAATAAAAGGAATAGACATATGCTATTTTACAAAGGTAAAGTCTCCCAATATATTATCAATTAAACCCATGGAATCAATAAGTTCAATAACCAAGTAGATCTGTTTGCCAAACAAGCTAGATGTGAACATCCAATAATCTGACACTAACTACCAGAGTTAGGGACAGTTCTGACAATAGACACATGGAAAGAGCACACGATAAACATCAATATTAGAGAATTTGTCAAGACATTCAACAAGAAAAAGATAGGAAAAGATTGGATAACACAGAAAAGAATCCAAGAACTATGGATTCAAAATGACAAAATCATAGACTGGTTGACCTTCTGGAATCAGTTCAATCCATCCAATACCTTCGATACCTATTTCAAAGATAATAAAGACAAAATCTTCCTAACTAACTTGACCCATAATATACTCCTAGTATTACAGATATTGAAGAAAAGAAAACCAGATATTTATATCATAATGACATGTTCAGTATGTAAACTTCAAGAAAAAACTTTAGGAGACTTGTTCGAATGTTTAGTCACTAAAGAAATCAGAGAAGATATATAGAAAAAAGCAAAAAAAAGATCAACTGATATATCAGCAAAGAAATCAAAAACAAAGAAGAAGTCCATTCTGTAACCAATAGCTGGACAAGTAAATGGTTAAACGAGATTCTCTCAAAGTACAACTCAAAATTTCCTCAACAATTACACAAAGCATAATTGGTAAGTTTTGTTATAAAATGAAGAAAAATTTCAAGAAGAATATATGGAATAGCTGCTGCAGAAAAGTTATAGAGTGGAAAATGAAGCAGAATATTCTGAAAAGGACAAATGAATCAAAAGACTTAGGCACCGATCCATCATGCAGGTCATATAAGAACAGGAAGAAGAAACCACACTTGCAGAAGATCTGAAACAAGAAGTCTCTGAAAGAAAAAAGGAAGCGAAGTATATAGAAATCATCAAGAATTGAATTTGTTATGAAAGGAAATAGTTTGGTTTTTAACTGCAGTTGGAATTTAGAATGATCTACAGTAATAATCTGTAGGCAATGATTTTATTGATTAGAGGATTTATCCAAGTCAGTAAAAGTACAAAATATCATTCCCTAAGTTGCATCTAGAGAAATAGTTTTTCGACGACAGGTGAGTTAGTATGTGAAAGTCAAAATAATTTGTAAATATCTGATATATATACAATAAAGACAAGCCATGCTGACCTGACTGCAGGTTAAAAAAAAAAAAAAACATATTTAGCCAATATCGATATTTACATGTAATAAATATATTCAAATAAGTATAATAATAACAATCATCTAAATTTCATAACCAAATTTCCATCTTTATCATAAGCTGGAATATTATTTAGAAGCTTCCTACATTTGATACCCTTGTAGTGATAAATATAATATTCTAAAAGATATTTACAATAAAACTTTTTAAACTTTTTCACTTGCTCCACACTTCCACAATACTTATCTCCTTCACTGATAATATAATTTCTCATTATTAATTTTCTATGAACCTTTATTCCATAACTCAATGATTGATATTGTTTATCAAATCTATTTCTCAATCCAACATGTTGCAACATATTACACAGATCAAAAAAATTGGAATTCTATATTATCTTTTTGATCTCTTGTTCACTGTTAATAATAAATGAATGAATCAAACATCGGATGATCAGATCCTTCCAAAAATGATTAATGTCAATTGAATATTTTTTAAAAAGAAAACCATAAAAATCTTTTATCACAGTTGTAATGATGCAATTAAATTGTCTTAATGACTCACGTAAATTTCTCAAAGTCAAACTATCATTTTGTTTTTCGATAATATTCTTAAATATCATAAAATATATCTCATTCAGAAGATTTGGAAACATTTCTGATAAAATCTATCTCCTCACACCTATTTATACTTTATATTTCTAAAAACATCCAAAAATCCATTCCACAAATCATCACAATGTTGCCTTCTCCATATGAACTCCATCAGATGTTTCTCGATCTCATCTTTATCACATTTATGACTCGATAGATTGATCTTGACACTATTCCACAATTCCTCAATATTATTTATGTGAACACCTGTACCATATGATACATATCCCTGGGAATAGTTCATCCTATTATGTCGATACTGCAAATTGTCATCACATATCTATAACCTCTCCAATGATCCATATGAACAATTGATCCCAGTTTCATGTGTTTCTTTATCATCCTTCTTATCATTCTCATATCTCGATTCCTAACTACCTCAAAAAAATATTTCTTTTGCATTGTCCTTTCGATTTCTTCAATTACCCAGAAATCTTTATTCTTCTTAAATTTGGATTCCTCGATTTCAACAATCATATCTAAGCCTCCTATCTTCATATTACTCCTTCTCAATGATTTTATAATTAACATTCTAAATAATTTAATATATTTTACAATTGTTTCAGATGAGTAAACCATGATCATATTGATACTCGTATACTTATTCTTGCATAACTACAGGTATCCCACAAATATCAACTCTGAACATCAAATATTTCTATTAAAAAAGAATGAATTTTGAAATATCAATACATATTTTTGACATCCTCTATTTGAACATCGATATGATCGATACTCTTGATATACATGTGAATCACAAATTGGACACTTCTTAACTCTTGTAATATCTTTTTCTCTTTCAAAAAATTGATGCATTTTTCTTCATCAAACAATAAATTATAAATAAAAATTAAAGCGAAACAGTTATCATTAAATTTATATTTAAATTTTATAGGGTATTTATTAATTTTTCAAAATTTATAAACATTAAATAAAATCACATCTCATCCAACCTATCCAAATATGTATTTAATTAACATGAATCTGTTTACATCTATATCTCTTTTGTTCTACTTAAAGGAACCTTATTTAATGTGATAAGCAAAATCTTTCTGATTGCAATCACGTGATTTCATTTTCGATATCTTTGATTAGTATTCTTTTGATTATATTGGAAGTTAGAATATTCAAAGTTGAAATATTCAAGGTCGAAACATTTGAGATTGGAATATCAGAGGTCAAAAAATTCAAAGTTGAAACATTTGAGGTCGAAACATTCAGAATTTGAGAATTATTGTCATCAGATATCTAAATAATAAACCATATAGTCAAAATTTTTGACAAAAAATTTTTTTTCAAAAAAAAAATCTGAAATTTGAGTATATGCACATTTTCTAAATTTAAAACAAAACCTTTTTGCCATCTATTGGCAAAATCTATCATATTTAACACAAAAAATTTTTTTATTAATCATGATATCAGCACATATCTCATTTATTAAACTTTTATAAAAAATCAAATAAACTCCAATCATTTCTTATAATAATGAAATTTTAAATTAATAATAATATTACAAATAATTCATAAATCATGTTATAATAATTAACATCAAGTTTACCTAATTAAAAAATTCAAGAATCAGTGATGTAAGGAGGGAAGAGCATTCATCAGCATCACCCAGGTATCACCACATAGAGATCAATGTTCAGGATACCCGTGAAAGTGATTTGTCATGAATTCTCAATAAAAAATTCTCAACTAATCAAATAATCGAAGAAAAACCTTCAAAAACATCGGATATAATAAATCCATGACTCCTCTTCCAATTCTCAAATGGTCAAATAATCACAATCACAGATTGCTCTCACTTGAAAAGAAATCAAAACAGATAAAATAAAAATCATTTTTCATAAAAAATACGATTCAATCAAATTGTCAGTTCAACTGAAAAGCCTTCTCTTATTTCATGAAATGATAAGATGAAAAATTGTCGAATTTTAAAAATTATATCACTCGTGATCCAAATTCAAAACTTTCACAAACAAGTCAATTTTCTTAAAAATTGACAAAATTCAAGATTCAATTTTCACAAAAACTAGATAAAAAGTCCCATCCATTTATTTACTTATCAAAGAAATATCAAGGAATTACTGTACATCAGACTTATATCCTATCAAACAATAGCAAGTTTTCTCTAAAATTTTTTTATTCATTTGGATGAGATGAATACAAATTTCTTAGAGAAAAAGAGAAGAACTTTCCTTTCTAAACCATTTTAGCCTGATGTCTTGTGAACAAACTTTAGACTATGACATCTTATCTTGCAACATCGATGAGACACCCACACAGATGAAAGGTGAGCATTAGCCAATGAGGAAAATGCTGATTCATTAATTTATGATCCCAGATAACTTGCAAATACATCTTATAATAAAAACCAGATGGCCAGTATCATGTGGGGCACCTCAAATGAAAACATTTGAACACTCCCAATAGATAAACATAATCAAGCCTCACATCGAATCAAGGACATTTTCACAAACTCAGGGTGATAGAATCTCATGGTGTTTTCTTTCTAAGTGACTCACTTACATGATTAAAAAAGTTTACCTGAGCTGGAATACATGAATGCCAATCAACTATCTAAGCAACAACTCTCTCGACTAGGACCAAAGTCCATAGATCTATACTTCACAGATTATTGATTTGATATAATACCAGAGATCTTTTAAATTATGTCTCCCTGACCACTCGAGGTTAATAATATCATATCAATATAGAAGCATATCTCATATGTTTTGGAGAAACGAGATCACGACTTTGCTATTTCTGAAACCTGACAATTAATATATTCATGACAAATAAAAAACAATCATTGCAAATGGAAATTTATGCCTCTTGTCAACCCTTCGCTTGAACAAACAACTGAAATCTCTTTTAATAAATTTTCAAAAAAAATTTCAATAAACATTAGTTTTTCTATTCAATCAATATTTCATAAGATGAACACAAGAACATTTGAACAAAATTTTTGATCGCAATCAATCTCAAGAACCTCTGCCACTTGATATCTTTGAGAATCAGTGAGCTGAGCATTATCTTATTTCCAAGAACCTCTGCCACTAGACATTCCCAAAAACCAGTGAAGCTAAGTATCTTTCCAATATCATTTGCAACCAAACCTTGCTCAAATATTTTGAATCTGTTCGCAGATTCTTGACAGGAAAATAAAACATATTTACATATCTTTTGAGTTCTTTTGATCTTCACCTCACACACATTAAAAACAAATCACAAAAAATTCTTTTTGCGAAAGAAATTTGACAATGAATTGCAAAGAGAATAAAAGAAATTTTTATGCACAAGTAAAAATTCAACTATGCTACAGAGAATCAGTAAATTGGGAGAGAGAGTGAAGATTTTCTATTGCCCTGGTGGGAATGGTTTTATCCCTGAAAATTGATCGACATTCAATCTGATTGGATGTATAACCAACACCAAAAAAAATTCATCAGATCATTACACAACATAAACGTAAATCTCAAATTTATCCGAATCACATTTTCATATGACTTTATTTAAAATATTTAAAAAAATACATAATTTTATCTTGAACTATCAATACTCAGGTTTGCCAGTTCCTTTTGCAGCGGCATTATCACCAGAGGTTTGTTGATACCAGGATATAGTGGTGGGAAGGATTCATCTGAGATGGATATAGATAACTCATCTCAGGTTGAGGTGATAACCCATCCTAGGTTGAGACAGATAATCAAATTGAGAAGGTGGTTATGGATATGGACACCCCACTTGTGAAAGTGAATACGGATATTCCACAAATTGAAGAAATGGATATGGCATAGTTTTAATATTATTAATCTTATTCCCGAGGCGATCGATTTCCTTTATCAAAAGTTTTTCAGTCTTTTCAATTACTCTAATCCTTTTTTCATGATTTTCAACTCTCTCTTTAATATCATTCAAAGATCTTTCTATCAAACCAATTCTCCTTCCCATATTATCAACATTAATCCTAAGATCATCAATAACATTATCTTGATCTTCTATTCTTTGCACAATTTTCTCAATATTTCTTTCATTTTTTTAATTTTTCTCAAATACATCATGACTTTGATTAAAAATTCAAAATAAAAATAAACATTATTTATAATAATTCAATCACAATTATGATACTACACATTCACACAAAAAATTGTCAAATTTAGAAAATCAATAAAAACAAATTCAAACTATCATTCACAAATTCTCCCTCTCTTCATTCATCTTTCATTTTGACTCTTGATGACTTTTCACATATTTTTTTAAAATCATTTGCATGATATAATAATAATCTTCATACTTATCAACATTATCTTATATTACTTCATCAATAGTATTGTCCTTATAATATTATTTGACGATACTTATGCAATTTGAAATTCGATCCATCAAAGACATCAATAAATCCAAATCATATTTATCGATGTAATCATACTTCTCTTGAAGATCTTGTATGCATTCTGCAAATGGTTCGCATATTACAAAATTTAAAACCGAAATTAGTACGATAATCAAAATTATTCCCTTTATCTTTTTTTTTTAAAAAAAACAAACTTCATACATGCACCTTATTTATATCAAAATCTTGCCAGATGTCATTTCTTGACCCAACCCTTTTCTACACATTTATATATCAGTTCAAATCAATTTCCATCGTCAACATATATCCTTCCATGATATCATATCATTAAATACTTTGTTTCAGTCAATATCGAAATATACCTATTATTGTGTTATCGTCAAAAGTTGCTCCAACCTTTGATTCCTTGGGGCCGGTGGTAATCTGGGTACCTTATCTCCATTCACAATTACATGTCCAGAATCCATCCCCTTGTATACTATCACAATCTCATCTTTCTTATACATAGAAATTTCATCACTATAATATCTTGTAATATCTCTATTCTTCTTCAATATTGGCATATATTCTTCCTGTCAATTTTTTGTGTACAAACTTAAAAATTGTTTTCTCACAAATAACAATGGTGTATACTGATCTGTTATCAATATATCATGCGCAGGATTCACAGGATTAAATGGTGGTTAAACTAAAGTAGATACATCACCCCAATTATTTCTAAATGGTGAATTGAATCAGATCAATGGGGTTTTGCAGTGGCAGTCTCAATATACTGTAGATGCCTTATTCCCCACATTTCCTGAAAGATCATATAGAGATGGAGATCATGATCTCTGCAACAGTATTCGAGATCTCTGTCTTGAAGATCTCTTTGATTCAATAGGTAAAAGATTTCTTGTAGGCAAATGTTTCCTCGATGAACCCCATACATTTTCATTATTCAAAATATCTGCCATATTATTATTATCTTCTTCTTTATCCTCCTATTGACTTCTACTGATTATATAATTATCTTGTGCTGGAGTCAATCATGAAATATTGGTATCTAATTTGCTAAATCAGAATGTCTTTCTACTTTATGACAATAATTTCTTCGATCCTGAGATGTGACCAAACTTTATATTAAATTAAATCTTGTCAGTTGCAACAAATCATTAGGATTAATATTTTCTCTTTCTTCTCTTCCACAACATTGACCTCGAGGATCAATAGAAGGATTTACTCCACTCACACAATTCAAACACAATAATAAAATCATAATAACAATAATCAATCCCATCTTTATTTATTTTTTTAAAAAAAATACATCACACTTATTTATACTAATTTCTTCTTCTCCTCCTCTTTCGATCATATCGACTTTTTTTTTTATGTTGTCTCCTATTTACCCATCTTTTCCTCTTTAACTTGTGAACATTCTCATAATAATTTCACATCAATGATTTCAAATATATCCCTCTCTCATATTGACTTATGATTCCTCCTCACTTTTTCTATATTAGAACATACCTGTTATCATATGTGATGGTTAACAATTGTCCAAGCTGTCCATTTGGTGATGACATCATAGGTAAGGATGGACATTAATTAAAATTACTTCTCAAATAATTCTGTTGCATGGATTTGTGAACAGGTCGAATCAAATTTCATCTTTGCAAATATATTCTACCATCGTACTTACTTGTAATCCCATTTCTCTTATTCAATATTCTCATGTATTTCCCTTTCTTATTTTTTGTGTACAATAAAAGATATATTACTATATGATGTCCTCTATCACCATCCTGACCATATACCGACAATGTAAACTTCAACAACAACAACATTAAAATGAAACATATCTTCATCTTGGGTAACTACAACCTCGACATTGACAAAATCTGATTCTTCATTGGCAATATTTTTTGCATCTCTTATATCTCAACCTCGAATCAACAACGATCAAATTTAATAAAAATAAAATAAAAAATATAATAATATAAATTTTTATTTCTCAACTTTATTTCACCAAGATAATTTATACAGGTATATTTTTAATTATTAAACCCCCAAAATTTGAACAACATATCATCCTCCTTATTATCTTCCTTCTTATTATCTTCCTTATCACCAGATCCTTTTCCTTGTTTCTGTTTTATGGAAAAAATTATTGATCGATATTTATTATTATCCACTATCACCCTCATATCAAAATTTGGTTCTCTCACAACTGTCTCAGTCACAGTCACAGTTTCTGTAATCACATCCAAAGGTATTCTATCTATTTAATAAAAAATTAATATTTTTATTATGACAAAATAATAACAATGTTCAACCAATCCTTACACTTCATTTCTTGTTGGAGTTTGAATATCCAATATCATCAGTGTTATATTAGGTCAATTTTTCTTTTTTGATAGTACGTATAATTTATTATCATCATAGTTAATTTCTTCAACTTCTTTATTTAATGCATGTTTTTCAATCTTCTATTCAATCGATCTCAACATATTTTTTATCTCTTCCATCTCCTCATTCGCATCATAATTACAATTTGTGAAATTGGAATAAAACAAATATCCTTCTATCATTTGAGTCATATATCCCAGATTATCAATCATTGGAAAATATTCACTATCAATATTGTTGAAATCTCGAATAAGTGCTAACATATGTCTTTTCTCCTTATTACTTGTATTGTGATATTTCATAATTCTAAATTCATCCATATAACTTACTAATACTATGCATCAATAAAATTCTGTTTGAAATCTCACATATTAATCATCTTTCATTCCCATATTAGTGACACATCAATCTTTATTGATGTCTAATACCACATACATCATATGCTTTGTAGTATGACACAAAGTATTGCAATCGATTACATATTCCTGATCATTTACCTTATTGAATGATGGTTTCACCCTACTATATTGATAATCATTAATATCTTTCAACAAATCCTCGACCTTAACATATCTTAAAACCAAAGGTGCATTCAGTCTTTCACATGTCATATTCTGATGAACGATCATTACCTGCACCATCATTTGATCTATCAAAGTATTCATCCTAAAAAGACTCATCATCAAATTATCTGTTTCTAATTCCAATAATTGTGTATGAACGAGCATCTCATTTCCATGAAGTGTTTGGAACTTGAGCAAAAATACATAATACAACATATAAAATTTTTTATACTTTGGATTAAAATTCTGAAACAATATTTTAAAATCATATCAAACCCCCGGAAATAGTAAAAATGTAGTTTTTTTCCCATAATCCTTTGCCAGTTTATATACATCATATATTTTTGAAACTGTAATTGGAGAACATTGATATTTACAGTATCTAATAAAGCCCTTGACACTTTTTTACTTCACAAATTCATTTCAAATTTTCAATTGTTGCACTGATTTACAATAATTAAGTTCTATCATTTTGAATTGAAACAACATTTACAATTCTCTTTGCATATACTATGCTCTAGCTTGAAACAATAATTATAACAACTATGATTGCAAGTCAAAATATTTTTATCACTCAATTCTGTACTATTTGAACTAGTCTTTTTCATTGACTTTGTTGATACTGATCTCTTTGCCTTTTTTGGTGGTACTGATATCTTTGCATTTACAGATATCTTTGATTTTGGTTTTTTTATTTTTTTTTATCGATATTTTTTTTGGCTTTATTTCTAATCCTTTTTATTACTCTGAATTTTTTATTGTTCTAGTCTGTGGTATTTATATAACTACCCATCAAATTAGTCACATCAATCAACTTATTTCTGATTGCAATTAAAACATCATGAATCAAAGACTTGAAATACATTGAGATCTCGAATTGGAATCTTAATTTCACAAAAAATATATAATACACCACTAACATATTGATAACAGTCAACAATATTATCAAATTAAGCATTAAAGGATATTGCAATATAATATTCAATTTTGGCAACCCATTTAATTTCATATCATGTTAACCTCATGTTTATTTATATTTATCTCATCAAGACAATTTAAGATATACAATGGCTTCTGTAAAATAATATGTAATATATATATGAAATGATATAAAAATCATAATAAAAATAATAAAGTCATTCAAATATAGTCATCGACTGGCATACGTGTCCATCAATTCATGAATCAATTCTTCCAATGTCTTGTTTCCCTTCAATCCCAAGGTTTTACCAATCTCTTTTCTCAATTCATTTTTCTTTTTCTCTAAATCCTTGGTAGTCAAATGAGAACTTATCTTCTTATAAATCGATTCAAGATCAATTGACACACCAATACCATTATACCGCATCAATTCATGAACTCACACTTCTAAAGTATTATCATTCAAATCTTTTAATGAATTCAAAAAATTCACATATCTCATGTCTCAATCTATCCATTGTTTCAATCAATTTATCCAATCTTGGTTTAGAACCAACCTTTTAAGAAACCAATTTCATACCACCCAAAACCTGATCCATATTTTCATAAACATGCTCATAATAGAATTATTTCCATTTGAATTGTTGAACGAGATGTTGAATGAGATGCTGAAACAAGAGGTACAACAGTTATAATGGTCAATCTGTAAGTCTTACGAATATCATTTATTATGTCAACCACCTCTCAATTTCTATCAGCAAGTTCCCTCTTGAGTCTCTCATCTCAGTTTGAAGCTTTCATATTTCAGTATCCAGATCTTCTGTACCTGCAATTTCACAACTGTTCCTTATAACAGCTACTAATTTTCTCCACACATTATATCACCTTGTAACTTGATTTTTTTGAAAATTTATAACCTCGTATAAGGTTATTGTATCAGAAGAAGTTGAAATTGAAGTCAGTTCTGGAACCTCTTTTGCAGAATTAACTCAAACCATTACAAGCAGTTTTTTATTCAAAAGAAGTGACATCCTTGAAATACTTAAAATCATTCACTCATATTTTTATTTTATTTATCAAGACAATTCATGATACAATATCTTCATCTTCTTTTACAACCATAACTTTTCACTCTCACATTTCCACCAATCATATCTCTCATATTCATATAATCAATACATCACTGAATCAATCTCTTCTTCTCAGATACAACCTTAATCTTTTCAAATGATTTCTTCTTCACACCTCTTATCTTATTCAATCGTCATTGCAAATAATCCTTACACACATTCACATAGATAAATTTATCAATATATTCATCACATTTATGATTCTGTTTCATGAATTTTAATTCACCCAATATTTTTGTCAAATCATTCGTCAACTCAAACTTTATCAATAAACTCACAAAACTATCAATATCACGAATCTCATATTCACAATTTTCAGATATTTTAATATCAAAATAATTACGCACAACCTTTATTTATACTTTTTTAACTCTCATGTCTCAGCATTTCCTCAATATTCTTCAACTCATCCATGATCAATTGTGTTATATCATCCAAAGAAATATCATCAATCATTGTTTTGAATATCTGCTCATATATTCATAACAATCTCTCACTCTGTTCAATTTCTAAACATCTGTTATTCCTAACAATCACAATACCAACCTCATCACAACTTATCATACATCTTTCTCAACTTTTTATTGATTATTTCAGCCTCTCATTCTATCAGTACAAAATTTACATACTTCATCTGTATCGACTGAAAACTATTATCTCCGATATTCAGAGAATTCGAAAGTCCAATTGAAAATACACCTCTATTATATATGCATCTCATATATAATAACTTAAAATAATCATTCTCAGGATCAACAACATTACTCATTCCTAATTTTTTCATTCGATATATTGAACGACATACATCTGCTCTGATTTTACTTTTATTCCTATTGCTCTTATTTTTTCTCTCTATCAAACATTTACTTTATTTATATTTTTAATCCAGACATTTTCTTAATAATTGTTTCATCCCATTTGTTAGCTTCCAGAGCCTTCTGATCACATTGTCGCCACTCAATATTCATATCGGAACTAATCGCATATGACCAATGTGATAATCTACCCTCCAAAGACTCCTTGTTTCTTCTTTTCTCCCTCTTTATTTTATGTTGTGTTGTGTTTACAATTTTATTTACTTATTCTTTTATAAGCATGTCTATCCTGAGACAAGCTCGTGATCCATGCTATGCAATCAAAAAATAAAATTCAATTATAACATTAATATTTTCCAAATTATTTATTTCAAAATTATTTTTTTATTCTTTTCAATTATTTTATTAATTTCAATTTTTACAAATCATAATCTTTTTAAAAATTAAATGAATCGATCAATTTATCGATCCAAGGAGTCAAAGTGAGAGTTAGTAAATGTTAATTATCAGATAATAAACAAAGAAGATACAGTGACAACTTTCTCACTTTGTATCAAAAATTTTATTATTTCTTCTTTCACAAAAAATAGGCATATTTATACTTTTTAATCATTAAATGATTCCCTTGCTAACTTATCAGCTTCAATATTTCTATGCAATCTGAATGACTCTTTATACGTGTAATTATATTTTTCTTACGTAAATTTATCAATTTTACCATTTGTTTAAACAAATTATAATTCAAAACTGGATTTTCATTATTTCTCAGTCAGTCATTCATAATCCATTTTAAAATCTATGAATTATACGCATTTATAATATATATTGAATCTGTTTTAATTTCTAACATCCGTTCTTTATCCAAACATATCTCAATTGTATAAATTCCAACATATATCTTTACTCGATTATTTGTTTGCACCTTGCCTGACAATAATTCAAATAAATTTTCATATTCTCCATTTAATCAATATATACCGATACCAGCTCTTGCTTCATTAAGACCATTAAATCCACATGCTCTATCTGTAAAAACAACAATCTTATCCTTTGTTATTGTCAAATTATTCATCAACATAGTCTGTTCTTTCTTTTCTCATTTTCCTTCATGTTTCTTTTCTAATATTCTATCGATAAATTCTTGTGCTATCTTATGGTTACTAAATTTTTTATACCTTGCTCTTGAATATTTATTGACTTGTTCAAAACATTCACCCCAAATATCATAAATATCAGGTTTTTGATCAACACGAACAGCATAAAATTTTGATATTATTTAATTTTGTAGAAGAAAGGGGTGTAGGTATAAAGTTTATATATATTTTATCAGAACAAAATATCAATTACTTTTTCAAAGACATAAGCTTGATATCCATATATTTTTGATTTGATATCTTCTTCCCAATAATCTTTTCTATCCCCTTTCGATCACCCAAATACACCTTATAATAATGCATGCAATAAAACATCACCACACTATTTACTACACATCTACACAACTGCGATGTCATCATGTCACTAAATTGAACCACGTAATCAGTTTACTCTTCCCTACCTCAATCTTGATCTTTATTATGATATATTCATGTGTATCTCAAGCAACAATACTCCACACTACAGACTCGATGACAATAAAACACATATTCATTCTCCTTTTTATATATACAATATAATTGATACGAATTTCGATTTTGTACACCTCACAATTATGTATCCCTATTACAAATGAAAAAATCATCAAATTAATCTCAAGAATACCAAATATCAAATTTTTCTTCTCAAAAACAATCATCTTTTTTATCACACAAAATACAAAACATGTTTATTTATATCAAACCAATTCGTATACATTATTTTATCAAGAAATAATACTATTTATTTAAAAGTAACCCATTAAAATAAAAAATAATATTAACATAAATAATATGATTATGAATATATAAAAGACACCAATAATATCCATGTTAATCTTGAACATCAAGAAGAATCTGATATCCCTTATCAACACACATTCTAAGGATAAAGTAACCTTCAGATGATATGATTTGATCACTCCAACTATATCATCACTAATTATTAACAACAATACATTATTTATTAAAATGGTATAGCAATTTTTACTATATCTATTTGTTGATATAAAGATTCCAAGCTTATTATCACATCCATATATATTTATGGTCATAATGAATTCCTTAATATAATTGATTCCAATCTTGGATATTAAATCATTGCATTGAACAAACATAACAAGATTACCATAAAAAACTATTATATCAATACCATTATCTTCATTCACAAGCCTTATCTTATTTACACTAAATTTCAGATTCTTTCTAAGTATACCAATTATCATATTCTCAAATATTTGACCTACAATAGAAGATATGAGTGTCAAACACTAGCCTGATTTCAGAGACAATTTTAACCCCTTCTCTCCAATAGATCAAACAAAAGGATGAAAGTGATCAGATAGGTATATCTTATCAAAAAAAGGCTTTATCACATCACACTTATCTTTCTGAACATTTGTCAAAGTATTTATTACTTTATCATTTCAAATTCACCTTTCAATTACATCTACCAAATAAAGATGTAAATTTCAATGCTATTTATAAATATTTCAAATACCGATGATCAATTTTCAAATCATGTCTTATATTTACCACATGATAATCTATCAAACATTTTCAAAATCTAATCTCAGTTGAACCAAAATCTCAGATGATTTTCCCCCCCTAGAGCCCCCCAGGAGGCAACTTGCATTATTAATACTCGGATGGGCTGCATGATCCAAAGAACCAAGTACCCTATCCACTCAAACTAGCAAGATTATATGTATATTGTTTTGTTTTATATATGTTTTTTTATGATGTTTTATTTCATGTATTTTAATTTATCTGAATAATATGTTAACCTTCTTCCAATGATCGATTCAACCTTTTTTCTATTCTCTATCTTAATTCTCATGTAAAATGGTAAACAATAATAATATTAAAACACCCCATTCAACATATATTTATATAATCTCATATCTCTATCACAAGTCCTAACCACATAGTTCATAGTACATCTCTTTTTATTCAATTCCTATATACATATTTTATGTCACAATTACCATTTGTCAATTTTACATAATAAATAATATCATATCTCATATAATAACAAAACTTGATATCATAAATTGATAACAATCATAGAAAACAAATTCATTATTATTTATATAAAAGAGATATACTTGATTCGATATTTTGTTAATCCTTCAATACTTTTCAGGTTCAAAAATATTCAGGTTTTTAAAGATGATCATGCTTATGTCAAATATATTGAACATCTGTTGACCCAAATCAGATGTGCACATATCTTGAATTAATTTTTCCTTTGGCTTAAATATTTTGATAATCGATAAAAACATATTTATTTATCCTCACAATATATCATATCAGATATTTATAATGAATTAATAAAAATATTCATTTATTTATTTAACCAAATATATTTGAATCTTTACAGATATGTTGGATCTCATTCAAATATAATTTTAATCTTTTTGACCACAAATTATATAACATGTCACCACCATCAATTCGAAATCTACATCTCTCCAAGAGATCAATCATGATAATCTATTCATCAGATCTCAACTCATCCTCCTGAATTTCTCTATTTTTGTTAACACCGGAACATATGGAATTATACCATGTCTTTTGATATAATTTCTCAATACCCTCACATTTGATGTTATACAAAATTTCTTCTTGCATATCTTACAAATTATTTTTTCTTCATTCAAATCTGACGTAAAGTTTTTATGGGTTGAATCGATCTTCTTTGAATCTATTTTTTTTGTTTCTTTCGAATTCACCTATCATTCAATTATTCCTTTTATATTTTCACAATATATAGTAAGTTTTCTCAAGCAACATCATATCCAACTCTCTCAAATCACCATTTGGGAATTTCATCAACTACATAAAAAATAACAAGTCTAATGAATAAATCATTCTGGATAGGTGTTAATCAAATAATACCAATATAAGAAAGATAAAATTGCATATATCAAAAATGCCACCATTAAAAAGAATTCTTGAGAAGTCAGAATTGTTCTTAAGATTGATGAAGACTTATTATCTGAAGATTGTTGAATCACAGTGGAAGGGTCAATGATCATGAAATCAATAACCACAAGAATAATAAGGATGTAGTATCTGTTGAATATTTTGTTAATTAAATATATATTTTTTACAAGAATATTATTGAAATAATGTTTGAATTATTTGACAAAAGATGAAAAATGTATTGCTTAAATAAACAATCAGCATCAAGATCTTTGGATCATCTTTCTTATAATAATGTATCTTCAAACAATATATATAACAATAACCAATCTATCTTACATATTTATACAATAATAAATGTTTTAAATAATTAATAATATTAATATTTTAAGATATATTCTTCTCTATATTTTCGTGTATTATCTTTTGTATATAAACACAATTTATACATTTAAGTGATCTTTCATTTAAAATTTTAAACCAATAATCAATATTTTTTTCGTATTGTTTTTTTCTCTATTTGTTCATATCCAAATAACTATTATACCACTTGAATTTATCAAATAATCGGGTATATGATACCATATGTGCCTAAAAAAATAAAAAAATATATTTATTTATCAAATAAAAATTATTGTCAAGATTATATTTAATGAATAAATGAAATTCATTAATTTTATATTTATAAATCAAAGTTAATGAATCGTAATTATTATCAATCGAATATTCAATTGAGTTATCAGATGTTTTATAAATCTCTCCTATCTGATCTTCACATATCCAGAATGTATCTGACTAATCTTTGTTCATATTAATAAAATATTTTTTAATAAGTAGAATTTTTCATGAAAATTTAAGAAAAATTCATTTTAAAATTGAAGGTATGTTTTTCTTATTTGTTTTGATCTTTGAATTCTGAAAGTTATTCCATCAAAGATCTTATTATATTTATATCATAATTTGTGAAATTAAAATTTGAAAAAAAGAACATATATTTTTATTATTATCACACAAGACACGAAACATTATTCACGATAAATATTTATTGGTTCATAACAAGTAATCATTAAGAAAATGACAAGTTTTTATTCAATCCCCTAAACACACGTCTTTAACACTAGTGGATCAATAAAATTAAAATCAACTTGAAAAAACAATCTTCATCAAATACATTTATTTATAAGAAAAATTTGAAATCCTAATTTCAAATGTCCTCTGATTCATCCATAAATATATTCAAATGATCACAACTTGAACAAATATAAAAGCCAAACAAGTTCTTATGAAAATCATAAAATTCATTTGGTTTTATGAAAAGATTATAATCTACCAATACCAGAAAGGTAATCTTGTACAAATTAAATATTTTCAAATCGATGGTATATGATCTCAAGAATTCTTCAAAATCATAGATTACAACACTCTCACAATTATACTTAATTAATAATAATATCAAAGTTAAAAACATCACCACACAGTTAATGATCATCGTAAAATTCTCACTGTCAAGAACTCTCATTTGATAACATCGTTTGATTCTCAAGATATACAATTGAGTAATAACTATTTTTTCTCTGAAGCATTTCATTCTTTTCAACACATTATCTACAAAATAAAAGAGACCCTGATACAAATGTTTTTCAAACACATCTTCCAAAAATGTCATGATCTTTCTTGCATAATATTGCCTCTCACTGTCATTCATCTTTATCATTCACTTACACAAATAAAATTATTATTTATATATTTAACACATTTAAAGTTTATAATGTGATAACTTACGTTTAATTGGTTCACCAAGCAATTTGAATGCTTGGTATATAATTTTCATATAAATACAAGGTCAAGTAGAGGTATGTATAATTATATATGTGAAAAAACAATTAAGCAAAAAAGATCGACAGGATCACAAATATGGAAAAATTTTTTTCAGAAAAACTGATATCAGTTGTTTATTCTATCGACAAAATAAGAAAAGATGCAATGAAGGTCTACTCACTAAATGCAATTGATATATCTAATGAAATCTCCCATGTACCAAAATCAAAAATAAACTAATGAATTTTGAATTACTACAAAACAAATACATTAGATTGATACGTGAGAATGAGAAACTCAAAATCATTATCAAAAATTTAGAAAATCAGATTGGGAAAATGTAAATAAATTATTCAAAATCTCATTTTTTTTTATCACTCATGACATCCTTTAACCAAAATCTTATCATTCCTTATAATGAATAATATAAAAATATTATTAAGAAGGGAATACATACTTCCCATTCAACAATTAACAATCAGGATGAATTATTATTTGTGCAACCTCAATTCAATATAAAATAATATTCCTAAACATTTCACTTTGATCAAAAAATATATTTGTTTTCAAAATTATCAAATGAATTGATCCACGAGATCTTTAATCTCCTTGATCTCAAAAATCAATATTCCTTATCAATTATTAATAAACATCTAAAAAATATATACAATTACATTATATATAACCCTTAAAAATATACCTTTTATTATAAATCATACAATGAATCATATAAAAATATCAAATTTAAAAAAATATTTATTAACAAAAACTATCGAAAAATGCTCAAATTCATAATCAAATCAATAAAATAATCAGAAAACAAATATTCTACAAATAAAATATACAACAGTGCAGATATTCCACTACACAAAACAAGATAATCACGCTTATCGAAATTGATGATTTTGAAAAATCATTATGTGAAAAATGTCAAAATTTTAAACATTGTACAAGTGTTAATGTCTTCAATGAAAAATGTAGAATTCTAAATTGTAATTTTGCACTTTCATGTAATATCAAGATATGGCTATTGACTGGTATGGGTATTCAAATTTTCACTATTATCATATGTGTCAAGATTGCTTTTCAATAATCAATAAAATGATTAATATTACAATTCATAATCCAAGTATATTTAGTATTTCATAAAAATATTTTGAATCGTGATTATAATATTATCTTCCAAATCTTCCTCGAATATGAAATTTCTTTAAATATTCATCATATTTTTTCATCTTCATATATTTTCTTTCTTTTTCTTTATCGAAATATCTTTTCATCATTCTATATCTTCGATTCATAATAAATTCATATTTAATTCCTGTTTTGTGAATTCAATCTCAAATATTGCAAAGAATCGATTTTTAAATAAAAAATATTTACATTGTTTTAATTGACAAATGAAATATCTTCTTTTCTCTAGAATCATAGACTTCCCACAATAACAAAATGGCTGACTTCTTAATCTCTCTAATTGCATCTCAAAAAGTTTCTCATTTAAATCTTGCAATATGTAAAATTCATCTATTGTTTGAAAATATTTTTTCATATTTTGAATAATACATCGAATATTATAATACAAACATCAATTTATTTGTGAATATAAAATTATATTAAATCCATAGTCAAATGATTCTTTGAATATCATAAAGTTTATTTCAGGGATATTGAACACTTTGGAAGCCATCTTAATACAATATATAAATGAAATTTAACATTTTTATATCTAATAATAAATAATAATATTCTGATTAAAATTTAATCTCATTTAAACTATTAATCAACATCTTATCTAATTTTACATCCATTATGATTATTGAATTTCTTGTTGATTATATTCTTAAAATCAATCACATCTTCTTTTTTATAAAAACATTTATATTTTTGTTTTTTATATTCATACCAACTAAAAATCCATACTTTACTACATTTACAAAATGAAATTCTATTATACTTAGAATTATTATTTTTAGATAATTTATGATTTCTTTGATTTATATTCAATCCATCTTGTAAGTTAAATTCACGATTATCCGATCCATTTTTATTGATATGGTCAACAATTTTATACTTAGGTTTAATAAATTATGAAAAAAATATGGTTTTTGATTTATAATTGCATAAAATGTATTTCTTTTTTTTTAAGGCACAACATATAAATTCTTTGAGAAGTTAATAATGTTTAATATCACAAATCATAGTCTGCCCTTGTGTCAGTTGGATCTCAAGATAAACTTCATCTTTTTCACAAACAATATAAACTTGATTTTTAATTCCTAGATAAGTTTTTCAATCTCCCATTCATTTTGTAATAGGAATCATTTCAAATAATTTATTTTTTAAAGATAAATTATGTCATTTATATAATTTTATTTGATATTTATGATTATATAATAAATTATCCAAAATATTCTATCAATTTCTTCTATATATACCGGATCATCAAATTCACATTTTCATTTCTTACTTTTCAATCTTACATCAATTTTCGCCAATTCTAAAATATTAAATTTATCAAACATGCAAGTATAGTATTACCTATTGTTATCCAACATTCTAATAAATTTCTATAAGTATTTTTCTGTTAAATTTTGTAATTCTTTATCAATCTTTTTAAATTTCTCATCATCATCCACATTTATTATGTCATCTGATTGAAAATTCAAATAATAAATAATAAATCTTGTGCATGTGCCAATCAAACTCTTGAAATAATATACTATATCCAACCTATAAATATTATCATCGAATCGATTCAATAAAATCACCTTAATACCATCTTTCAACATTCTTTCCACAAAACGATTCATCAAATTTTTCTTATTTGGTTTATACGATACTAAAGATTCTAATATCTTGGAATCATGTTTCTTCATCATGCTTTCACATATCGACTTCTCAATCAATTTGTGCACATCACTTTCATTACTCATATCCATGATCTTTTACATGACTTGGTAAAAAAATCATGAAAGAATTCTGACCTTCCCCTTTTTACTATATCCATGCCCTTCACAAATAATTTTTTAGGATGAAAATTGGGCACATCGATATGCAGAATTCTAAAATATTTTTTCTTTTCCATAAATACCACCAAAACAGGATCTCTTTATATTCCATTCTCAAATATGATGTTCTATTATCCTTTATCAAATATTCATTCACCCAATCATTCAAGTCATTTATTACTCCCATCGTGACTTTTACCATGTCATTCCAATATTCCTTCTTATTTATCTTTTATTCAAATATTTTTGATCACATTCAACATAAAATTCATCTGAACACATCAAATACAAAGAATCAGTATCTCCATACTTTATCGAAAAACCCAACTTCTTCACAAATTCTGCCACAAATTTAATGTTATATCATTCTGCAGTTGTTATGGCATCTACTAATTCTCTCATAAATAACAGTGATGATTGATCTTCTACTCCTCTATAGAAACTATTCATATAAACCTTGATTGCATTCTACTTCAAGTTCACATGATCATATTCAAATTGTAATTTCACATCCTGGATACCTTCCAATTGATTTAATTCGATTTGTCTCTTTAATTCATTCAACCTTTTCTTCTCTACATCATACATCTTCATCAATTTTTTCAAGATTGATATATATATCCTATTATTCTCATCATCGCCATCCTGTTTTATCAACCACGCATGCACGTTTCTTTTTTAAACTCAAAATTAATCTCATACAAATCATATTTTGACTGATATTTCAAATAATTTTCTTCTAAAATCACAATCTTCTCAGACAATAAGTTATAAGTAATTATTAAACTCAGATATAATAATGCAAAATTCAATCATATCACTAGTGCCCATTCTCCAATCCCTTTTTCAGAGGAAACATATACTTATCTAGGTATTTACCTTCCTCCATGTCCTTATTATTCACACAATTGATCAATATTACAATTTCATTTGCCATCATGCCAATCAAATTTTGAACCTTAATGCCAATCATATAACAATATGAATCATGTAACAAAACATATGAAACACTTGACAATAACTGATATGAATTGATCAAATTTATCTTAACCATTAACTTTTAACATTGACATATATTCATTATATAGTACTTTACAATCTTACACATCACATCTCATGATTGTGATTCAGATACCCTTCGAAACTTCACAACCTCATAATAACTTTTATTTGATTATATGGCAAATCTATCTTGGACTCTAATCCCAACAAATTTAAAAAATACTTGAGCAAGCTCTGCAACGATGTCGGATATATCTTTCGAAGTGCATTCGAGTATCTATTATGATCATTCCGGGTTTCCTGAAATACATATACTCTACAGTTTCATCTGGATTAATCTTGATTTTTGAATTGTTCGTATTTGAATCGAACATCTTTCTTGATTTCTTTTCTTTGCTCTTTTCAAACTTAATATAACTCATTATCATGCTCATCTCTTTTGTCACCCTTCTACCCAATATCACGTTCGCAAATTCCTCAATTATATCAAACTTTTCACATGACTTCAAAATGAATGGCCAATCATATTCTGTATTATTGAATCCAATCATCACTCTGGATTCAAACAAGACACACAATATGTGAAATCCAATATCTTCGATCTCTGATCTCTCAACACTCGTAACATCCACCCTCATCCTCATTTAATTCCTTTATGGTCAAACATATCAGACACATCGATTCAACTGAATCCTTCCAATGCACCATACAATATATCATGAAAACTTCATCTTCCTTATACTGCGTATCAGGAATATCACATACCTCTCTTCCACTATACATCTTAATATCCCAAGTTATAATCATCATCTTTTGTTCCTCAGGTGAATTTTCACTTAATCTTATTTGATTCAATCTCGTATTCACTACCTTTTGATAATATCATATGCCATCATGAATGTACATTGGATTCACGTCGATCCAATTCCATTGCGTCAGATTAATCTTGTTCTCACGTGCCACTTTTCGATAATGAAATATCATGTTATTGAAACACATTAGATACATATTCTTGATATGCTTCAATGTCTTTTTTCGATCATAATAATTCAAAAAATACACTTTCACAAATCATTTGGGTTTCTCACTAAATCTCTTAAAATAATATCGTTCAATTATTTCATATCCCTCATAAACATATATATTCATCAAAATCTCTCTCACATTATATTTCTGAATTATGATTTCAAAGAACACATGAATTCCAGTCATATCAACTCTCAACTTTTTACTATTTATCATGATACCATAAAGTCTCAACACATACAATATCTCTTCATCTCATACTCCAAACCATCCTCAACATCAATTGGCGAAAAATCAAACCCATTTAAATAATCTTCAAACTTAATAAAATCATCATGTTCAGGAAAATCATTCATATTTATGCAAAACAACTTCCACCTAATATCCAATCAAGATACCAGATAGAATTATTTATTTATTAAAATATAATATCAAAATTTAAATTCATAATGATTTTCAAAAAAATAAAACATAATAAAATTTGCTAACTATTATCAATCTCTTCAATTTCATAACCCGAATACAATTCTGGCATCAATTTGGTATACTTGTCATATATACTGATCAAATAATCTTCTTGACCCCTATTAGATTCACAATCATATTTTATGCAATAACTAATCATCCTATCAACCCTAGGTTTCAAATATATCATCTTGTTTACATAAAATGGAAATGTGATCTTTTTCTTACAATCTTATAAATATTCAACCAAATTATCTTCACCCACCGTTAATTGAGTAAACACTATCATATCCAGATAAGTTTGATCGAGAATGATATAATTATATGATCTCATCATCTTCATCAATTTTTCTTATGCTTCTAAGATTACGTGTTGAAAGAAAAATAAAAATTTTATAGGATTGTGAATGAAGAAATCGAATTCCCTAACCAATCGCAGAGATATTTCCTCCAGAAGATAGACTTTCTTTTTCACAAATTCAAGTTAATGCTTCAATTCATTAGCATACGTCATCTTCCCAATCCCAATTGCACCTGTCAAAATAATAATCTCGGGATTCTTCTTCTTCCTGAATGAATAAGCATAGTGTAAAATCAAAGTTATCATCTCGTTGATAAAAAGATATATTAAACCAAAAAATGACCTCACTAAATGAAAATTTTTCTAAAAATAAAAGTATCATTATCTTTTTAACATTCATTATCATGTATTTACACAATTTATATTCCACTCAGTATCCGCATTCACACAAATACTAGATGAAACTTCTTTTTTTTTTTTAAAAAAAATTCTCTATCAGGTTAGGTATGTATGCTTTATTAAACATGTGTATACTTTACATTAGAGAATATATCGCTAAAGCTAAGACTCTACCTAACTCACTCGTCTCTGTTTTAAAGAATTATTAAAACTTCAAGTGCAACTTCAAGAGAGATTTATCGCTCCATTAACAGTTCAGGTAAAGACTCTTCCAACTGTTAACTTCATTGCCTGCAGGTCATTACTGCAGATCACTCTGTAATGTTCTGACAAAGCTTAAAACCCCAACCATTTCATTCCATACTTTACTCTTCTTATTAAAATTTCCCAGAGGCCTTCTTCTTCGAGGTTTCTTTCTTCAGGTAGTGGCTCTTTTTTCTTCATGAGTATAGTTTTCAGGCTTAAAAGATATGGAGGTCTTCTTGTCTTGTTCTCTCTATCAATTCCTTGTATTTTTTTCCGCTCGATTACCTTTTCATATCTCTTGTTCCAGATTTCTTTTCAGACTTGATTGCAGACTCTTCTTAGTATTTTTATTATCCATTTTCTTACTATTCTTCCTATGCATTTACCTTGATATTTTAGATCTGCCATTTCTAGGATAATATCTATTCTTATAAGGCCAGTACAGAAGCTTAGCATATCCTGACTAGTTTTAAAATCCTGTTCTACTACTTTAGAGATCCATTTGTCAAACTCTCCTATCTCTTCTCAGTCGTTTATAATTAATCTGTAATTTTTCTCCTCAGCCTCTCTCTTTTTTTCCCATAATAATTCTTTAAAGTTTCTAGTAATTCCATCTACTTCTTTGTTCCATGCCTTTTTTAGCTGATCTTTATAGGCTGAACATTCTAACAAGTGTTCTATGGTTTCATCTTATTGGCTACATGCAATGCATTTCACTTGCATGTATAGATCCGGTCTTTTTACAGCCAACTTACTTAAAGTGGGTAGCTCATCATTGGTCAGTTTGATTAGAAAGCTTCTTTGTTAGAATTGTTTAAAAGATATATTACATATGTGCCCATTATTAACCCTTTCCCATACTAGGTCCCATGTATGAGCCTGGTATTCTGAAATCTGTTGACTCCATTTTCTCTCAGTTCTATTTTATTGTATCCCGCTATTGTCTTGTTATTAATGTTCTTAATAAACTGCCTGATTGGGTCATCTAGAGTCATTCCTTGCCACTTGATTTCAGTAATAATTTTATGTGAGGTGTGATCTTTCCATTCAATCGGTGGAAATTTTAGAGCTTCTTTAGCTAAAGTATCTGCTTCTTCATTATAAGGATCATTTGAATGTGCTTTGACTTTTGTGAGCTTTAGATCTATATTTTT
>CAJVPT010000819.1:0-25562 GCA_910592055.1 Acaulospora colombiana | reverse complement strand
TCAAGTTGTTTTAAGGAAAGTATTAAGACTTTATTAGCAAAGAAGTATAAAAACTTCTTGCGAACATCTTTTTTGTGGGTGGTCAGAGGATCAGCGAAAAGAGTTTTAATTTTAAATTTTTTTAATTATGTATTATTATGTAAATAATACCAAATAATATATAAATATATATGATTTTTTTTACAAGTTTTATAAATTTTTGAATAAATAATTGCTGAATTTTTAATGAATGGTCAATGAATAATTTAATGAATAGTTGCTGAATATTTAATTAATTGTTAATGAATTTTTAATAAATAGTTTTAATGAATAGTTGCCAAATTTTTTAATGAATAGTTAATGAATTTTTGATAAATTTTTTGCAAATTATTAATAAATTTTTATTTTATTTATTTATTTTTTTTTTTAATAACCGCAACTGGTATTAGATGCGAGTCTTTTATTTAAGAATTATCTTAAACTTGGACCTGGGTCCTTTGGCATGACACCAATCATTTCTTACAAACTATATATCTCTATATACATGCAGATTAATGATAACCTATTGCAGTTTGTCCTAGTTAAGCCTACACATCACTTCGAAAATGAGGCAGACTCAACTAGAGACTGGTGATTGATAACACAAAATGGTGCTATTGATATAGTTAGTACATCTGTTTACAAAAGGACCTAATATTTATACTAACTTATATACTAGATTGAATCCTCAAAGGTTATTTAACCACTCAGATGCCCTGATACTTTTTACTTGAACCTCAGAAGGGATTTCTTTCTTCTTTGTTACTACCTGCGATATCATAAACAAACCCTGTTCAGTAAGTTCTTCATTTAAGCAAGCACTGGATTGGGATATTTCAAGCTAGAGTAGTTAAGTAATGGTTTGGTTAGAGAGAACAGGTTTTTTGTTGCACTAGACCTGGAAACCAGTTTGGGTTAAGATATAGGCCATGGGTTTTTCCTTAATAGGGGCCATGATCCTAATAAGGCGTGATCATTCTATGCCAATCTTTTGGAGGGGGTAAGCTGACCATGGTTTTTGATAGAATTTTGGGAGAAAATTAAGACAAGAGGATGTCCCGTTGTCATGTCCCTTGAGTTGAGTGAGAGTATTATTATCAAGTATTCAAAGCAAAAGCTCTCGTCTAACTGTTCACTTTTGACCAATATAATGGCAGTCTAGGCCCTCAGCAAATAAAACCTTATACTTTTGGTGCTGCCAGATGAAATTCTTATCATTATTACCTCTTCTCCATTTATATGGCTTGATAAAGTAGCTAGTGATTATAGAAAGGTATGCCTAGAGTTTCGAAAGTGTGGTCTCCCTTGTTACAGATTCACCTTTCAATTGTAAGAAGTCTTTTTTTGATCTTTTTTGTGTTTGAGCCCACTGTCTTAACCAGGGAAAAGCCTTGATGTACCATGAGGTTGATGATATGGTTTGGGGAAAGAAGGAATGAGAAGCTTAGGAAGAAAATCTTGGAAAAGGGAAAAGCTATCTGTCAGCAGGAAGGGTGTAAAACGAAGGGGTAAGAGATAATAGGGAGAAAAAAAAGAACATAAGGGGGAAGGTTAAGGAGTTAAAGAAAAAATAGGAGATATAAAAGTATTCTTTTCTATAACGACTCAGGCATATGTAAAGCCTCGCTCCAGGAGTGTTTTGTCCCAAAAGACATTCCCTTTGTCTCAGACATTTGCCATGTGCAGAGTTCAGGTCCGCTCGTGCTTCTCTAGATGTACTACTGCTTTCTATACATTAACAAGTCAGATAACAAAGCCTCGTGTGATGTCAGTACAACTCAGACTTTATTCGCCGCATGGTTGGTATTCTCGCATAGAGAACAGAAGGGGGAAAGGGAAAAGAAGAAAACTTCCTAAAAAGGAAATTTTCACAAAGTAGGGGGAAGTGGGAAAGAGTTTTTTTTTTAGAAGTATATTTTTATATTTTATTAAATACTATAAAATAAATATTAAGCATATTACAAGACCTACGGGTCTATAGTGCAGTGGTTAGCACTCCATAGGTCAGATCACAAAATCCAGTTTCAATTCCACCCAAACACAAAACAAATCGAGGAATTGAATCTGTCCATTGGCATAACCGTAAACTAACTGATGTTTCTAATATAGCATCCGGTCTATATCTAGATTGTAATCAGGTTGTGATTCGAATCAGATAGGATCATCATTGACACAACTGCATTACCAGAAATGGTAGCAAGAAGAGTAGATTCCCAAACCAGTAGCATGCCTCTCAGGACCAAAACAAGAACACAACTCGTCCGGGTACACAAATGGCTTCTTACAAACTCGTACGCAAGAAAAAGACTCTTCTATAATAAGCTAGTCCCAGTTCTCATGCACGTGGCTGTGCTGGCTTTCACAAACTTGACTATCAGGAGGCCTTGGTGGGAGGAGAAATCCATGGACCACTCTGAAGGATCAAAAACTGGGATCCAGATACTGAATTCGACGGCCTGATAACTAGAATACTCTTAATAAAAATAGTTCTAGGAATAATTAAGATGGAATCGTGCAGGTTTCCAGTTTGTTGTTGGGCTGGTAGTGGTGATACATAGCATTAGTTAAATATATATATAGCTATCCGTATAGATATGATTTACTATAACATACAGTATATGTAAAACTACATATTTGTAATAATATAACAGTTTTGATTAATAAAATTACAAATTAAGCCTGTGAGCACTGAAAGAAAGAAAAACAGTACCAAAAACTCCTAGAGAGATGACACCATAGATTCAAATAGACCCACTCTCTAAAACCATACACTTAATATGCAGTAGACTAACCGGACATCAAAAACTCACAGATCAACTTTCAGCTATAGCAAAAGAAATAGGCAAACTCAATAACCTAAAGATATATACAAATGGCTCCTTCACGAGACACTCAGAAAGAAGCAGAATGGAACTAGAGTGGATCATAACCATGAAAGAAAAAGAACAAGTAGCGGAATTCCAGGCAGAAACACACAGTACCCCCTCATTTACAAGGGTAGAACTAATAGCCATCCTGACAGCAGTTAGCACCATTAGCACAAACAAAACTATCACCATTCTTACAGATAGCCAGGTAGCAATTAACATGCTAAGAAGACCTCTGATACAGAAAAGACACCACAGGAAAACAAACCAGACCAATCAAATCCTCAGTAGTATCATAATAGATCTCATTCATGCCAAAAGACTGATAGTCAACTGGACAAAAGTTAAAAGTCACTTAGGCATACTAGGCAATGAAAAGGCAGACAGACTGGCATCTACAAACATCACAGACAAACCCAAGTATACCATAACAGTTAATACACGAATGGCTACAATAGTAAACATTCTCACTAGATGGAATCAAAAACAATATGATATCATAACAAAACTCCTAACAAAACAGATCCTCAAGAACAAGTAGGCAAGCAAATGGCAAACACTACGTAGAAATCAGAACTGGCTGAATCAAAAGAAATCCAGGGAAATCTACTGGCCCCTAACAATTGAGCTTCTAATGCCAACCAAAATCATAGCAACAATAACCAACATGGAAGACCACACAGACCGATCTTTCAGAATCAAAACATGGATGGGAGAACTATCTACCATGGACAAATTAAACAAAAGACATTCCGACATATACACAAATGACAAATGCAAAATTTGCAAATAGTACAAAGAAACAAACAATCACCTCTTCCAATGTAGCACAATATAAACAAAATTTCAGGAAGAGTATATCAAAGCCCTGATAGAGGAAAGTACAGCAAGAGCAAAAAGCAAATAGACAGAATCAATTCAAAACAAATGGGAAAAAATATCAATAACACAGAAGTACAATGAAGACATCCAAGTATGGCATCAAGTTGAATAGAAGGACATCGTTAGGGGAGTCATAACATAGAGCATGATCTAAGTAGCAGAATCTATAACAAAAGACAGAACCAGAGCACTAGACACAATCAGAGAAGCAACATACAAATTCTGATAAGCTAAGCAAGAAGCATGGAAACTCAGATGTGACATCACAATCAATTGGGAAAAAAGCCAAAACATAGGGAAAAAACTCAAGCACAAGAAAGAGTAGACCAAACATAATACAGTCAATCGACAAAATATATCACAGAGTCCAGACTCACCAACAACACAGACTATCAAATTCTTTGAGTCAGACCTAGAACCTGAACAAAGTCAAATAGATCTTGGGAAACATATTAAAGACAGGTTTGGGAATCTATACATAGAACTAACAAACATTATAACAGAAAACACCTTAAACAACAATTACTTTTCTTTCTTTTCTTTTCAATCAATATTAGTGCTAGTGGAGTCTTGACACACTAGTGCCCATCAAGGTGAACTGCAGCAAGTCACAGAGTTTCTAGTAATAGAATACTGAGTCATAGTGTTTTTTCCTTTTTATAAATATATAGACTCACAATTAAATTTGTGTATATAAGCCTGTATTAATAAATAAATAAAAACTCAATGGCAAGGCTTCGCCAGTTTTTAAAAAAAAAAAAAAATATTAAGCATATTACAATTTTAAAGTTTTTTATAAGTTTTTCAAAAATACAAGAAGCGTGATATAGAAAATACTATATTAGGCAGTGGCAAAGATATCCAAGGGACAGTTAATTTGAAACTGTTTAAGCAGTATCATGTAGAAAAACCAGATAAATTACAGTTGTATTTTTCTCTTCCAAATGTGAGTGCTGAAATAGATATATTAGAATAGTGAAAAATGCATGAACATCAATTTCCATATTTGGCACTCATGGCACATAATTATTTGGCAGCACCTGCAACAAATGTTCCATCAGAACAAGTCTTTTTAGCAAGCAAAAATTTAATAACTGACAAAAGAAATCAGCTACTAGACAAAACAGTCAGAGCATGCATGTGCTTGAGATCATGGTGAAAAGGACTTTTAACAAGAAATACTAGTGATTTATTTTAAATTTTATTTTTTTTGTTGTATTGTTTAATGTATTGTCAGAACTCTCTTTATTGTTTAAGCTTTTTCTAAAATAAAAAAAAAAATTTAATGAAGCAAGCAGCCTATATGTTACAGAATTTATATAACAATGCTGCTATAGTATTTAATATAATACTGATATAGGCCAATTAATGCAAGTTGTTGTAATTGTTTGGGTAGATAGTAATTGTTAAAAATCGATCATATAAGAGTGATCTATAGTAGAAAAACATGATTGGGCAATAAATAAAAAAAAAACTTTTTTCCAATTTTTTTGTCGATTTTTTATTTTGCTCTTTTTACTTTTATCGCTTTACTATTCCTGCTGCCAGGTATCTTGTTTAGGAATTTTTTTTTATCAGCAAGTATTTTTTTCCTGTTCTTGCTAATTCTCAAAAGAATGTATACATCTCTTTATATATTGGTTAAACAATCGATTTTATTTAAATATATATAGCTGTCTGCCACCACTTAGCTACAATCAAAGATATATTTTTATCGCTTGTTAATATTTTTATAGCTATTACATTAACTATCTTTGCTTTACTGCAACTGTATGCCCAGTTCTTTCTTTACTGACTAAATAAACTGGCACCTTTGTCGACTACTTTAACTGACATCTTTTATTGACTAAATAATCTGGCACCTTAACTATTGACCACACCTTTATATCGATTCCCTGTTCCTACCATATTTACAGCCAAGTAAGTATAAGACACTGGTAATTTGTTACTGCTGGAGCTTTTATATTTATTTTTAAAACACTGGTATAGGTAATATGATGCATGTCTCAAAGAAACAGAAACAGATTGAAGCTAATGGTGAGTAAACCAATCAAAGGAGAGGAACAAAAACCAATGTGCCTTTTACCTGGCAAGTCTATGAGTTTCCTCCAGTGGGAAACCCGGAACTAATACTTGTAGGCTGGCCTTCGTAAAAGTGCAACTAACTGCTATCGATAAAGTTTGATATTGTCTCCAATGGGAAACCCTGAACTAATTTATTAAATTTTGTTGATAAAATGCTAGGCAAGTTTAAATATGTTACATTGTTGCTGCTGCCTTTAGTGGGAAACCCTAGACTAAAGCAGGGCTCTCGAACATTTAAGCAGGCATTTGTGAGCTGCAAGTTGGATTGTTGACAATTTAATTTGCAGCTAGGTTTTTTGTTTCCTGTTGCACTGACAAATTGTACATGTATATATAATATAGCCAATATCTGTTTTTTAAATATATATAGAAATTTATATTGCTGCTCTACATTTCCTTGTGTTATTGAAAAATGATAATCTTGAGGAGTATGTTGTCTGCTTGCAAAGTCCTTCCACTAAATTAACAAGTGTTTGCCTGGTTATGTCTAATCCTAATATCGATTCTTTTTCAAATATAAATGTATCGAAGTATATGTACTTGCTATATATATTTTATTAATGCTAATAAAAAATTAGGAAAATTGGTAGAGAGAATTTGTAAGGTTCCTGAGATTTTGCTATACCGATAATATAGAAACTGCAGCTACTTTGAAAGTAGACATTGACGAATTGAAAAAAAATAAAATAAAAACACATAAAAATTTTGTAAGTTCTAAAAGTTTTAAAAATAAAAAACAAAGTTAACACCTTTATATTTTAGGTAAGGGAGAACCTGATGACACAAAAACACTTTGCCAATGTTCACGATGTAAAAGCAATATTTTTTGAGCCCCTGCCTGGATATAACAAAAAAAAAAAATCAAAGGAAAGAGGGTGTACGAAAAAATAAATCTGCTGCTTTCACATGTACAAGCCATCGATGCTATCTTCTGCCTACCAAATGTAATAAAAAAAATAAGGAAATTATAATTCATGACAAAGATTCAGGCAAGGTGATGCTTGCTGTATATTGTAATTGGATTGGATCCAAGGTTTTAAATATCATGCAAGATACAGTGCTGGAAATGTTTTAACTACGAAGAAAAGTTGCCCGATCTGACGGTATAGTGAAACTTAATCAAGGAGCATTGGCAGCTACCGGATATATAAATTTTATATATGTTTAATTTCATACATGAGCAGCACTGACAACAAGTTTTAGATACCTGTCGACAAGAGAATGTGAAATTTTTACACATGTTTTCAATATACCGAAAGAGTTACAAGAAACAAGCCAACAGTATCTGCACAAAGAAAAAGTTGTTGTGATGAATAGTCTCCTGTTTAACTATGCAATGGATATTTTTTCTGCGAATATGACTTCAAGTATACAGTAAAAAATTGCTGAGCATGGGCTTTCAAGGTTATGGAAACAAGTATAAAGCAGTCAAAAAAGGTATTTCAGTTTTTTTATGACAATAAGAAAATTAAACTTAACTATCCCTTGGGTCTCTGTGAAGCATATGCATTCTGGAGGTACAGCAAATTTGCCCATGCTGATACAAATTTCTTGGACCATGCAATTGCAGCCAGCTGCCTTAGAGGAATTTGCTTCAAAAGTGATACAAAATTTACTTACCGAGAAGGAGATTTCAATGAGGCAACTTCTATATGGCTAAATAAGGAATAAAAGTAAGATGACAGATATTTTTATAAAAATGATAAAAAAGTTTGGAATATAAAATACCAAGTTTTTATTTAAATTTTTATACAAGGCAACATTCTTTTTTGCTGGCCAGAATAAAAGCTACATGGTACAACTGTTTTGTCGAAGGAAGGTGTAACTAGTGGTTTATCACAAACCTAACAAAAAAAAATAGTAATAGCAATTAAAAAATGGAAAGAAGATATCAAAAAAAGAAAAACATATGAAGTATCGGCAAGAGCAATTGCAACAAGATCCCCTGCTTTGTTAGCACTGGAAGAATCGATAAAAAAAAACCAAGGTAGTAGCAGTACTGCAGAAAATTTAAATTATACAAATATATATTTTAATTTGAAAGAAAATGATAATAATTGGCAATAAATTATAAATATTAAAAATATAAATTATTAACTAAATGTTTATATATAAAACTTAAAGATAGCAAGTAGACATTAGATAGAGAAAAACAAATAAAAAAAAAAAAAACATGATTAAAAAATATTGGATTAATCAAATGGATATAGATCATATAAAAATAAATCTATTTGGATACAGATCAGATCAAATAAAAACTGATCTGATCAGATTCAGATTAGATTAACTTAAAATCTAATTCGATTTGATCTGTTGCAATCCTTATATATAGTACATAGTTTTGTGTTGATAGGTTTGCAGATTAGAGTGGTCTCATCTAGGTTGAAGGTTTCTTACAATGCTTATTAGAGAAGTGGTTCTTTATCAAAGCTAAGAACTACATATTTTCTGGGTCTGTATAATATTAGTTGAGATATATAGCAGGTTTTTGCTTTCAATTGTTAACATATTTGTTTGAGGTCGAATATATGAGTTCCTGATGAGAGATTGGTTAGTTTTAAGAAAAAACATTCTCTTTCTTTTATTTGTGTTAGATTCTATGTTGTGTTGAAGATTCTTATTGAGTCTGATTTGATCAGGGTACTCCAGGACTTGAGTATCTTAAAAGTGATTGTGACTAACTATCACATTTGTTGAATTGTTATTCTAATATTGGTGATCTGCCAAAATTTGGTGAATATCTATTGTATGTCTATGAATTTTGTGTTTATGGAGATATTTCAGACTCATATACTTTTTTTTTTATCAAGTTTGTTGATGATTTTGAAGAGTAATGTGCATGTAAAGTTGCCTGATTCCATTAGGATAATATTGCTAATTGTGGCAGCAGATTGACAATCACCAAAAATAATGAGGATGTGATCAGTTTCTTCTATATGTTCATTTTAGATTGTAAAGAGTCCTTCAGGAAAGTTGAGTTTCTTGCCAAGGAATATGATTTTCTTTCCAGTAGAATCTCCTAGTAGGAGATCAATTCTAATTCTGAGTTTGATTCCTTCTCTACCATATCTTATGTTTCTGTCAAAAGGTGATCAAGGTCTTGATCTTGCGCTTTGTCTTGTTTCATTCTTCCTTTGTTGTCTGATGGTCTTCCAGTCTTGATCTGAGTCTTCTATTCTGTAGGGTTTTGGATCACCTATTTCTACTTCTTTCTTTTTTGCTGTAAATGTCTCACCCAGGTTGTTTTGAATTTTGTTCTGTGAGTTTTGTTCTTCTTTGACTTAATTACTCCAAGTATGGTTGGTTTCTTCAATGTTGTGCTTCCTATTGTTATTGTTGTGGTATCTTTGTTATGTATATTTGTTTGTGAAGTAGGGTTGGAGAGGTAGTTACTTTGTATGAGGTTGTTTGTTTCATGATAGATTTTTTTTTATTTTTTTCATTTCTTTACTAATAGAATTGGCCTTGCTCTGATAAGTTTATTGATGTTATAGTTAGACCTACTATTCAGATATTGTGATCTTTTGATTCTCTCCATTTTTCAACTATTTCTTGCATTTTTGTGGTTTTGTTTCTGTACAACAGAAAAACAGGAAAGAGTTGAACTCATTTAAAAGTATATATATATTCGAAAAAAAGATAAATATTTATAATTCAGATTCTCTGACCATATACAAAAAAGATATTCACAAGAAGTTTTATATTTTTTTACTAATAAAGTTTTTATACTTTTATTAAAACAACTTGAAACTTGTCTTCATATATATTTTCTACCTTCCCTTACTTATTTATAAACTCCTTTGAATAAAAACTTGAGTCTCTAGTAGTAAGTACATACTTTCTCTACTAAGGGCAAAAAGGTTCTAGGAAGTAAAAGAACTGACAAGTGGAGTGTTATCTTACAGAGCTAGAAGCAACAAGAAATAGAGATTTTGTTGACAGAAGAAGGCTTATTATTCACCTTCTTATATACTGTTTTGTACCCTCTTAAAGTGTCTATTATTTTTCACAGTTTTCTTTAGGGATTTTGTCTTCACAGCTTGATTCTGAATTTCTGGTAGCACAATATCACCTGAAATTTGATTGGATGACATGAAATGCATTAGTAATTGAATATAAACAAGCTTCTATTGGTCATTTTATATATTTCAAAACATCATTGGTAATTGAAAGAGTTGATTGATGCTCATGTTTGTTTTGCTCCTTCAATTGGGTTATCTTATATATCAAGTTCTATATAGTCAATAAGATATGAGCAACAAAGTTTTCAGATAGTAAAAAAGCTATTATTCATTCAATCTGAGGTCTTTCTCTCTTATTATCCCAGTTAGTTAAAGTTCAAGATCAAAATCTTCTGATTATTCCAGTTAGACAATAAAACTGAATAGTCTTTAGTTTATACTAAGCTCCAACCATTTGGCTATAGTTGAGAATGTATTTTTCCAGAAGTTGTTAAAGAATATCATAATCAATGAGAATTTCTATCACTTTCGAGACCCTCCTACCATTACAAGATAAAAAGATTATTGGAAAATCTAGCTTTTTGAGTAATGGAAGATATATACCAGTAAAATTTCTTTAATTAGACATAATTGCTGAAAGGTATCATACTGAAACAACAAGACTCAATTTATACTTGGTTATATAAAAATCTGTAGTCTATTATAAATCACCTCTTTACTACAGGTGGATAAAAAATTATTGTCCAAATAAAGTTGGGACTAAGTGTGTCCTGAAAGTAAAGGTTCACACAAGGTGATAAGTCTTCTTAGATTGTATATATACAATAAATAAATCAAGATCATGAATGGATAAGTTCCTCAAATAGTTAGGAAAAGAAAGGATATTCCAATCAGATATTTTTTATTAAGAAGAGGTCTTGAGAAACAGGTCTTTAAAAGAAACTGGAAATATTTTTTTCAATTTTTATTTTTTTATTTTCTTGTTGTTTGTTAGACATTTTTAGATATCACCATTCACATTTTTTTTGATTTATTTTTTTATAGTTTCTTGTATTCTAATAGTTTAATATGATATACAGCAGTGATAACCTGCTGACAATTATGCAGTAAACTAGAAGAGTTTTTATTCAAAGACACTACAGAACAAAATATTGTTTCTAAAATCAAACTTAGAGACTTTTATGCTTACAATTAGTTAGTTAGATTAGAATAATAGTTTAGCTATAGTATATATTATGCTGCTTGAATGAAATGTATTTATGTTTTCAATTGATTAATAAATTGATAACCTAGCTTGGCTATAGATACTTAAAAAATATATAAAAGTTTTTAATTTAATTTATAAATTAATCAAATATATTTTTTTTTTTTGAAATGGTGATACAGTCTTGCTTTATTAAAGTTTCAAGTCAGGAAAAAATATAAATATAAGAAATAATTGCTAATAAAGCACTACTAGAATTGTTTATAAGAGTTAAAATTTTATAAAAAAAACTCTTTCCCATTGACCACTTTTTGATAAAATAATTTTCTTATAAGGAATTTTTTCAAAAACATCAAGAGATAGAAGTTTTTATCTCAAACCAACACAACAACAACATGGTTAATATCACAAAAATATTAACATTTCCTATGGTACCATGTTCAAATATTCTGGTTCAACTAAATAGTTGTCTCAGATCAAGGAACTCTTTTCTAAATGGATTGGAAGGGCCTCTTCTGTCTGCTTTAGTAACTCTAAATGACAAGTTCTTTTTCCTCAATCTAACCCAGGCTTATCTAAAAAGAAAAGAAGAAGATATTCTCAAAAAGAAAAACTTCAAGGAAGAAAGAAACTGGGTAAATTAGCAAGTAAACAATCTTTAACAAAACAATTTCTACTTGCAAAAACAAGTATGTGTACTGTTTGTAGTGAAAGCTTCGCCAGCCATACCAAATGGAAAAAATACTACAATAGCATTTACAACCATGAAACTATAGAGATAGAAAAACCTGAAAAATCTTGCAAAAAAGCGAAACAGAAGGTCATCGTCCTTGACAATAAGCATACTATCACCTTGAACAATCCATGATTAGATACCTCAAGACACATCATCATATCCAAACATAATAATCTCACTGCAAGAGAAGTCTAAAAGATGATCGAGTGAACAGGTAACAAATCTGGCAACTACTGGGTAACTATAAAAAATGGTATAATAATTGATATAAACAATTATGTACTATCCAATAGTTCTTTTGGTTTAACCATACATGGTTTCAAGACTACTTTGAAGCCATTATCGGTGTTACTTAATGATCTCATAAAGGACGGTCTAAGCATATCAATAAGTAATTCAGAATTCTATAACAAGTACAAAAATATTTTACTAATTTTGTAAAATATTAATGAAGTAAAAAGCCAGCTGGTAGGATGTCTAACTACATGTGTGCTTTGGCTAGGGTAATTTATCAGTAAATCTTGGTAAGAGAAGAAATTCATAAACCACTCCAAAGTACTTAAAATCTATAGTATAGGATAGAGAATTACAATAGTTTTATAACTAGATTACTTCTAAAAATTGTTCTAGAAAAAATTAAGAGAGTACCATATGCCCTTCTTTATTAGGCTAGTTTGTACATATCTTGTAATACATTTATCATGTAATTATATTATATGTAAACATTATTTCATAATAAATAAAGTATATAGAAGAAAGTTTTCAAAAGAAGGATAACTGACTGTAAAGTACCTGAAGGCCTATTTAATCTTTGAAGTGAGAAGTGTATAGAGGTTTTTTATAACAGAAGGGGTTATTTTTCCACTTCCAGTTACTGTTGGGTCTCTTAGAGCTATTGTTTTCATAGTTTTCTGGGAAATTTTGTCTACCTCAATTTGACCTTGAAATTTTGATAGCACAAATTCTTACCCAAGGTGATTGGCTGACATGAAACATGTTAATTTTTGAAATGTAAACAAGCTCCTATTGATCACATTTATGTGTTCTAATAATATCATTGATAATTGAAAAGAAGGTTTTGGAAATGTCATCCCCAAAAAGCTTAAGTTCCTTAATAAAAACTTCCATAATACTAAAAGACCAAGTGATGGGTAATGTAAATTGCAACCTCCCATCTCTTATCTAAGTTTCTTAAGTGATGACAAAGCTTTAATGGAAAAAAGCCGAGGTCTAATGTTTTCCTTGAAATATTTCAATCCAGTGCTCACTTAAATGAAAGACCAGTTGGATTGACTTGTCCAATGCCACAAGTGGTGAAAAAGAAGATTTCTTCTGAAGTTCAAGTGAAGCAAGAAGACTATCTCAATCAAGCAGATCCTTTTTAAGAAGAGATTTGTTTTTATTTTTGGATTTTTTGGTGGGCCTTTAATTGTTCCCTTTCCCTAATCATTTTTCCTCTTTTATCTTTTTAACTTAGCAATTCATTGGTTTTCGGGCAATCAACAGTGACAAACTGTTGGCAATGATCCTAGTAAATAGAGGTTATTACTAATCTATTAGGGAGTGAAATATTGTCCCCAAAATCTGACTTAGAGTATTTTTGTATGAAGATGAGTTAGTCACTTTGTGAAAGTCTATAAAATATTGTAAATTCATTTCAATTTTTCAATAAAGACATGCTATTGTGATATGATTGCAGGTTAAAAAAAAAAAAAAAAAAAAAAGAGTTCAAATTTTATGCTATTACTATCATTTTGATTCTATAAGTTGGTTACTTTTCGAGAGCTTCATTGGTTAAAGGTATATTGTCTGTTTCTCAGCTGCTTTCAGTATTTTCATGTTGTAAAATTCTAACTACTCCAATTTACAGGATAGCTTGTTGTTGGGAAGAATTAGTTAAATCAATCTAATTTATATATCAAGAAGAAGATTCATTGATTCTCCTAGATTTTCTCTAATGCATATACTCAGGTAAGACATGTTATCCCAAAAAGAAAAAATTTGCTTGTCTATATCTCACTTGTCATAAAACTCAACTTTCTATAAGAACTTTGTTTCAAATTTTTATCTATTCAACAAAACTAAAAAAGAAATCTATTTAGTGACAAAAGTAGATAACTATAATTATAAAACTTAATTATAGTATTTTGTGATCTTTATCATAGTCAAATAGATTCTTTTTTAAAAGAACCAATAATATGGATGGATATGTGTTCTACTGTATATTTATCTGCACCAAATCCAATAACTTATGACGGATCCTAGATTCTTATAAAGCTAAGGAAATATATTTTGATATGTGAAGTGACCAATAGAAGCTTGTTTATATTCTTTGAATTCTATCTGTCCAATCACAGTATAAGAAATTTTGTGCTGCTCAAAATTCAGGATCAAACTGAAGTAGGTAAAATTTACCTGAAAAAATAAAAAATGAGCATTATAAGAAGATGACAAAATGATAAGAAAGTAGGAAAGTTGTCTCTTATCATTAGACACACTTTTGTGATGTTTCTCTATAGTGTGAGATAATGGCACATTAGTTTTTCTTCCTTTTATAACTTTCTTTCCATTAGTAAGAAAGGTGTTTCTTGACTTTTGTGATTATTAGAGGTTAAGTTTTAGTTTAAAAAGAATAGTAAGCAAGAGAAAGAAAAGTAGTTAATAACTCTTGAAGCTTTTTCAAGTTGGTTTAAGGAAAGTATTAAGACTTTATTAGCTCAGAAGTATAAAAACTTCTTGCAAATATCTTTTTATATATGGTTAGAAGAATAGTAAAAAAAGTTATTAAATTAAACAAATCTAATATATAAGAAATATCTAATAGCAAATATCAGAAAAACTTTTTTTAAAGAAATAAACTATATATTAAATTAATTATATTAGATAGAAAAGTTATAAAAAATCATTTTTATATTTTTTTCTGCTGATTTTCCTTTTTCTTAAAAATTTTCTTTTTAGTAATTTTTGGGAAAAAAGAATAAGACACACTAAACTCGACTCAACAGCACCTACAAGAACTAACAACTACACAACCCTTCTCAAAAAGACACATACAAGGCTTACAAACAAGTTATCAGATATAGAAGCATATATTTTTCATAATAGTATTATATTAAAATTTTTGAGAAGAAAAAAGACAAGAAAGAAAATTGAATCACAGTAAGGCCAAAAGATCCAACATCAACTTTCCTAGCTCTTAACCAGGCTAGTGCAGATTAATACCTTTATAGACATTAGAAGAAACCTTCACAACATAATAGTTTTAACCCGTAAAACCAATTAAAACTCAAAAGTCACAAAGACCCAAGAGGACATCAAGAATCTAAGAGCAACAGCTAGAGAACATAGATAGCAAAACAGTTGCAATACATAAATAATAGACATGTAATGCAAATATGTACATGTCCTTATAGTATACTCAAACAAAAACAATATTTATATAACACATCTTAATACAACAAATATAATACATGTCCAAAACTCATCAACAAAGTTATATCCTATACAACCAGTTACTTCACACGGATCGATAAAATAATAAACAATAGATCAATACCAAACAACAAACAGGTAAACAACCAGTAAAATACGTGTTTACTCCATATTAATCAATCAAAATATAATAACAACAGATAAACTCAAAAGTTTGATACCAAAACAACATATTTGGTAAACAAGTAAACAAAAGTAAATCTGTCAAAACAGTAGATCAAATAACAAAACATATGATATAATATAAATAATACAATAGCAAGTATGAATAGAGCTCAACGAATATTGCAAATAGTAAACAAAAGAGAAGAGGATATAGTTGACACCTTAGTCAAATTTTAACAAAAACATGATGAGCATTCAAAGCTATAAGCCTTTTAACAACTGCTACAACAAAAAAAAATTAAATATAATAAAGAAGTAACTGTATCACCTGAAACATATACAGTCTTAGACAGTATTATTGCCAAGATATTGGAAATTAATAAAACAATCTTTCACAAAGAACAGATCTTAACTCAACACCTACTATATCTTTGGCAACTGGAAAAAGACAGCGAAGAAAATCTTCTTCAACCCTATATAGAAGATAGATTTTTAGAAATTATCAAAAATCTAGAAGAAATATGTAGACCCAAACCTCAACTAATGAATTTTATCGAACATGTAGATAGTGAATCAACAATAGATAATGAAATCACAATGACCTGTGCCCAATAACAAGAAGAGTTAGATTCTCTAAGACTTCAAGAAAAAATTTAAAGCCACTGTATAAGTGAACACAGCTCATATGCTACTAGAAATAGGGAACTGGTTCCATCAACAAACCCATATTTCATAAAGAAAAAGGGAAACTACAGACTTGAAGTGATGACAGCTAACATTCCAGGTAAGTCTGAAAAAGAAATCAAGGCTTACTTAGGCAATATACTAAAAATTGTCACAAGAAAAAAGAAACCTCCAGAAGAAGGAATTCATTAATGGAAATGAATGGCTAACCTTTTAGGTACAAGAGGAAGAAGATGTCCTAAGATGTATAGAGGAAACAAACCGAAAAGAAGACAACTTACTATTTAGCAAATAAATTCACAACTCATGAACAATACACATAAAACTAGAAAAGATCTAAATAAAAAAATCTTCTGTGAAACTAAAACTGAAGAAAATACTCCTATCTGGCACATTTGCCTGATTGATATAGATCAAAAAGTAAGTGAACATTATATAGCTGAACACCTTAAAATAAATAGAGAAGTTCAAAACATCCATATATATAAGGCAAATACAAAACCTAGGGTTAAGGTATATATCAAGTGGCACAAATATCCTAACCTCGATCCAGAAGCAAAATGGATGACTCCAATCGATATAGAAATGTCAAGAGCTATTTTTTAAAAATCAGAATTAAGTGATAAAGAAATCAATGATATTTTGGTTGAAAGAAACTATAACTCAGTATGACTTTTGAGTACAAACAAAACATATACTAGTTTGATAGCTAGGGCATTAAATGGCACTTAAGCAAAAGCATGCTATATACCTAAAGATCCCTTTAAACTAAGAAAACAGAGCTTTATAGTAGTTTGTTTTGCAACAAAAGAAGATAGAGATAATGTATGTAAACAATATATTTTCTTACAAGGATTGTGTCTTTCTTGAAGTGCTAAATACTCTACCAACTTAGAAAAAAAGAAATCTAAAAGAGTAAGTAAAAGCCTAAGAGCAAGACATGAACATAAAAAAGTAGAAATGGATAAGGATCTAGCCACAGATATACCATCAGACACTGAACCTGTAAAATCTATCTCTATCTCTAATGGAAATTAGAGTCAACCAAATCAAAGGTAAATTAGATATTACCATAACAGAAGGATACAACAAAAAATCAATAGACCCAGTAGACATCCTGCAACAGGAAGCAATAGGAAACCAATAAATCAAAGATATAATCACTACAAAAATACAAGAAATGAGTCAGAACCAGAAGTAGAAGTTTTATTTGAAAGCAACTCGCAGAAAAGAACTGATCTTGGAATAAAGGCAAAAAGAAGCAGACACAATCTCCAAGGCAGTAACTATATGGCTGGGATGTCAGATACCCCCAGATGCTCATCTACTGGCAGTAACAGAGATCCAATTAATTATTGTAACAGAAGAAGAAGTTTGCATAATAGATTACAAAGCCCTTATCCAGAAAGTGATAGTAATTAAGATCCTTTATGCCAGATCCTAAATAATCTCAAGCAATTAAATACCAGAATAAATATAGTTGAGGAGAAAACAGGTAACCAGAATAGGGTAAGAGGAAGGTGATGGAATAATCACTCCTAAAAAGCATCAGTCCAATCAAGGTATATCAGGAGAGAGTCCGACCTACAAGAGGAATCAAACTCATCCTGGAAGAAAAAAGTGACCATAGAAACAATAACAGAAACTAATACAACCCTTTTCAACATAACACATATCACATCACTTGACGATTTTATTTGTACGATCAAAAAAAATACCATTAATAAACTAGACAAAGAACAAATACTGTATAAGAATTATACCATTGACAACTCCACAATAGATGATACTATTACTATTGGAACACATAATGTTAGAGGCATTAACATTAGTTTTGAGCAACAAAAACTATTTAGACTCATACAAGATCTCGATATAGATATCCTAGGAATCTGTGAAACTAAGCTAATAGAAGAAACAATAGACTTTGCTTTCAACCTACAGCAAATGTATAAATTCTTTCACAACTGTAATAATGAAAAATCCAGAGGGTCTGGAGTAAGGTTTCTCATTAGAAAAAACATTGAGAAAAAGTTGAAATCAATTGAAAGAATAGAAGGACATATAATAGAAGCCAACTTCCTATTAACAAAAAGTCAACTCTGTATCTACCAAGTGTACTTGTCATCTGAGAAAGCTGAAAATAGATGGCTACAACAGCTACTTCAAAACAAGGTCCTAGATAAGCAAAGAAACCATTTCAAAATCATAATTATGGATGACTTTAATGCAGTTGTCAGCCCAATAGTGGACCGATTACCATCCACAGACAAAACAGTCCCAAGACATAGAAAACCTGAAATAGATCTCTTCAACTTTCTAGAAGACTGGTGGGAAGAAGAAGGAAATACTATCTTCATATGGTCAAATAGCTCAGCATATAGCAGAATAGACTATATCTGGATATCACCAGAAATTAGCCTAAACAATATATACGAGTTCAAAAATATTCCAATGGAGACACTACTGAGTAGTGACTATATCCTGTTATTAACAAGAATGACAACAAATAATCTGCTCAAAAATCAGGTACAAGAACAAGATAGAACAAAAAGTAAAAAAATACAAGATCTAGGCAACTCCACTGTAGAACAATGAGAGAAATTCAAACTCTGGATAGAACACAAGCTTTCAGAAATTGATGTACAGGCCTCCTGGCATGAAACTGAGAACAGTCCTCAAGAACTTGAAAAGGTCTGGCAAGAACTTGAAACCATAATTATTAAGGGTGCATACAGGTGTCTCAAGAAGAAAAGAGTATATTTCACTTCCAACAAAAAAAAAAGAAGTTAAGATAAGATCAGTAATCCCAAAGAAAAATTTTAAAACCTATAGAGAAGCCAACAAGATCTACTTTATTCTAAAGAAAATCCAAGTTAACTGGGATATGAAGACCATAAAAGATACAAAAAATATAGAGAAGGCCATACAGAATCTACAAGGCACTTATGAATCTCTTTATAAAGAACTAACACCTCCCCAGTTGCAAGAAGAAATTTCAGAGCAATTGAGAAAAATCACTAAAATAGAACATACCTTCAGAATAATATGCAAGAAAAAAAAAGTCTTTATATCAGAAATCAAATCAAGGAGGCTCTGAATAACAGATGTAATGATCTTAAATCCAATCAGAAGTGAATACTGGGCTCAGTCTTAAACCACAAAAAACTAAGAATCACATTAGATCGGGTGCTAACCACAAACCAGGAAGGGAAAGAATACATTGCTACTAACCCTCAAACCATTAGAAGCAAGATTGAAGAATATCACAAAAAGATATTTCAAAAGAAAAATATCAACTTCGAGAATCTAGACCCCTCCTGGAAAAAAGAATACCAACCTAAAGAATGGATTGACCCAATATGGTATTCATTATTAATAGAAGAAATCAAAGTAAAAGAGCTCGAAGCTACTTTGCAATCTTTTCCAAATAACAAGGCTGCTGGCCCCTCATACATCAGCTACAAAATGCTCAAACATTAAGGGATCAAAGGAAAAGAAACTTTATGTCTTTTTTTTAATAAAGTTCTAAGTACAGGTCAAGTACCTAAGAAATGAAAAAGCAGTAACATCTGCCCCATTTCCAAACTCAAGCCTTAGAAATGTGATCTGAGCAATACAATACCCATCATCCTCTTAGAAACAGTTCGAAAATGCTTTATCAAGATCTTTACAAACCAACTATCAACTATTTATAAGCAATACAAAATCTTAAAAGGACCAAACTTTGCTAGGCTAAAAGGAGAGAGTACAGCAGAACCTATTCACTTGCTAAACGATATTTGTTAAGAGGCTAGAGAAAAGAAAAAAAAACTATAGATTCTATTTCAAGATACTGCAAAGGTATATGACACAATATCCCTGTATATGCTTGAAAAGGCCATAGATCGAATTTGAATTCCTATATCATTAAAAAGCTCATAATAGACCTTTTCAAAGATAGAAACTGTAGTATTATTCTTTTCAATGGACTATCTAATCCAATAGTGACAGGAGATGAGATAGATCAAGGAGAAACGATCTCTTCATTATTATAGAAAATCTTCTATAACCTATTGTTATACAAGATCTAAAATAATAGCAATCTGGGTTATTCTATGGAAGAAGTATGGTCTCCCAACTTTAGTAAACCTGAAGAAAAGATGAAGCTCTCCTTAAAACAAGCAGTAATTGCCTATATGGATGACTCGATCTGAATTGCCAAATCCAAGAAAAACCTGAAAAAATCTTAAAAGAAGCAAAAAAGTTCTATATGGCAAATGTCTCTCAGATCAATGCAGAGAAATCAATTCTCCTTACTATTAATCGAAACCCACAAGTCTCCAGAATTGTTCAGGCTGAAACAGAAGATACTATAGTATATGAAATCAACAAAAAGGACCAGGCTAGATTTCTAGATATCTGGCTAGAACCAAGACAAAAAAATCAAGACACTATTAGTCTTATAAAATCAGAAATCAGAACAGTAGTCCAGGCAATAATCAAGAAGAAGCTGACAGAAAAACATGCCCAATACATTATCAATAGAGTCCTGATTCCAAGAATAGAATAAAGAACACAATACATATATCTGTGTGAGAAAACATGTAATGATCTTATAGCCATGTTTAGAAAAGTATTCAAGAACAAGACCCTAGTCTGTGAAAAAATCTCAAACAGTTGTATTTATAACAAAGAAATATATGGTCTCAAAAGTATCTGGAAAATACAGCTAGAAAGTCACATACCTGCACTTTTCTGCCAGCTCAACAACAATGAGACCTTTGCCATTGCTACTATAATCAGACTGAAACAAAGTCAAATCAAATGTTGAGAGCCAAGTAATATCTTAAGCAATTCTATCAACTCTTACAAGCTAACGAAAGGAAACTGGGTGCTATGACACTGGCTCTGGCAAATAGTATACAAGTCACTTTTCAAAGCTGGAGATGGAAAAATCTATTTGATTATCAAGGAGGTATCTTATCAATCAAATCTATATTGCAAGAGGATAAAGAATATGGAAAAGCCATTCCATCACTATGGAAACACAAGATTATGTGCTAGACCAGCTTATTAATACTATCACAATGACACTTAAGGAATGGAGAGCAGTTCAAATTCTTTATAGCAGATACAAGGGACCAGTCCCCTCCTGGTCAAAAAAGTGAGAGAAAAAACAACAGTAAATCAAAATCTTCTATGAAATTCTCTACAGAGGTTTGAATGGACAGTTTACAACATACAAACTGAGGCATTCCCAACAAACCCAGATAGAAGAAAGGTTTACTGGACAGTCTAGGCTAATACTTTTACAGATATATGGGGAAAAACAATAACCATAAACAACAAAACCTATTTTACCCCATATTAGCTAGTATATGATCCTACTAGTAAAAATACTCATATTTAATCAGACAGTACAGAGCAGCTATTAGAAGTAGTTCAGTCATAGATCCACCTTCTTTTACAGCTCAATCGACATAATAATCTAAGAAAAAGGAAGCAGATTCTTCTACCAGGAAATCCTACAGACTGGCAAACAAATACATTTCAGCAAATATAAGCTTTATCAACTTCCAGACCAGTTGAAGTAGAGATTCAAGTGGAAGATTGGGATACCACACTAATGGAAAAAGCCATACAAACAGAAGAACACAAAGACGAACTTAAGAGTATCTTGAGACATAAAAAAAGAAATATGGCTAATCAGTTTACGTTCTATACAGATAGCTCTTATAAAAAAGGAATGACGAATTGTGAAGTCGAAATGGGTTTAGCTTGGATCATGATAGAAGAGAACAAAATAGTTAAACAGTTCTCAGCAGGAGCATCCACATGGCTATCTGCAACCAGGGCTAAAATACTAGCTATTCTTACTGCACTATATACAGTTCCCCAAAATACAATAGTTACAATTTATACTGATTGTAATACTGCAGTCAAAGTATGGAAATCTATCTGTTCACAAATAGAGATATCTACAAGAAGATGGACAAAGATCACTAACTGGTTACTTTAAAATAAAATCAAGGACCTAGTAAAGAAGAAAGACTTTAATTTGGAAATCCTAAAAATTAAAGCCCATAGAATCAACAGATTCAACAATTAAGTAGACTTACTTGCCAAACAGGCCAGGTGGGAAAACCCAATAACTTGGCATCAGCTATCTGAGCTAGAAAGAGTCCTCACAATAGCAGCATAGGGTGAATATACAATAGAAATTAGTATTAGAAACTTCGTTAAATTGTTCAATAAGAAAAAAATTGAACTAGACTGGACAACACAAAAATGGATCCAGAATCTTTGGATTTAAGATGATAAAATTATAGACTGGGCAACCTTCTGGAACCAGTTCAATCTGACCAATACCTTTGATATCTTTTTAAAACCAATAAAGACAAAAGCTTTCTAACCAACTTAATTTACAATAAACTTCAAGTCATGCAGATACTTAAGAAGAGAAAACCAGATGTGTATATCACAATCACTTGTTCAGTATGTGAACTTCATGAAGAGACACTAGGGCATCTTTTCAAATGCTTAGCAACTAGAAAAATTCAGAAGAACTTATGGCAGAAGGCAAACAAGAAGATCAATAAACTCATTGATAAAGAATAAAAGAAAAGAAAGAAGTTTAACATAAAATAAGTGACTGGATAGACAAATGGTTATAAGAAATTCAGAAATCTGACTGGGACCTTTTCAATACTATCTGTGGATACATGGAAGAAAGCAAGATCACTTTCTTGAAGAAGTATTTCAAAGAGCAGCTCAAGATCCCACCAGTAAACACACAAGGTATAGTTGATAAACTCTGTCAGAAGATGAAAGCAAATTTTAAAAAGGAGATCTGGAATACTTGTTGTGTCAAAGTTATAAAATGGAAAAAGAAGCATAATATTACAAAAAAAAAATAAAAGAAACAAGAGGCTCAAACTTAGACCTGATAATCAGATTAAACAGAACCAAAAAGAATTACCATTACCTCCAGAGGATTCAAACCTGAAGGACATCAAAGAAATAAAAAGAAAGAAGTATACGATGATTATTAAGGACTGGGTTTGTCACAGAATAAAGTGATTTGATTTTTAACTACAGACAGAACTTAGAATGATCTATAGTAATAATCTGTAGGCAATGATTTTATTAATTAGAAGAATTATCCAAATTAGTAAAGGAGCAAAATATTATTCCCTAGGTTGCATTTAGAGAAATAGTTTTTTTTGATGATGAGTAAGTCAGTATGTGAAAGTCACAACAATTTGTAAATACCTAGCATATATACAATAAAGACATGCCATGCTGACCTGACTGTGGGTTAAAAAAAAAAGTTATAAAAAATTATTTTATTTTTTTTTTAATTCACAGTCAGGTCAACATGGTATATCTTTATTGCATATATGCTAGGTATTTATAAATTATTATGACTTTCACATACTGACTCACTCATCATTAAAAAGCTATTTCTCTAAATTCAACCTAGGAAATGATATTTTGCTTTTTTACTAATTTGAATAATTCCTCTATAGTAATTAATAAAATCATTGTCTACAGGTTATTACTATAGATTATTCTAAGTTCTGTTTGCAATTAAAAACCAAACCACTTTATTCTATAACAAATTCAATTCTTAATAATTGCCATATACTTCTTTCCTTCTATTTCTTTGATGTCCTCCATGTTCGAATTCTTTGAAGGTAATAACAATTCTTTTTGGTCCTGTTTAGTCTGTTCATCAGGTCTAGGTTTGGGCCTCTTGTTTCTTTTGTTCTCTTCTGTAATGTTTTGTTTCTTTTCCTATTCTATAACTTTGATATAGCAAGTATTTCAAATCTTTTTTTTAAAGTTTGCTCTCATCTTTTAACAGAGTTTACTGATTATACCCTATGTATTTACTGATAGAATCTTGAGCTATTCTTTGTGATACTTTTTTAAGGAAATGGTTTTGCTTTCTTTCATATATCCACAGATAGTATTGAAAAGGCCCTTGTCAGATTTCTGGATCTGTTTTAACTATTTGTCTATCTAGTCACTTATTTTAGGTTGAACTTCTTTTTTATCGTTTATTTTTTTATCAATGAGTTTATTGATTTTTTCATTTGTTTTCTGCCATAAGTTCTTTCAAGTTTCCCTAGTAGTTGGGTATTCAAAAGGATATTCTAATGTTTCTTTTTGAAGTTCATATACTAGGCAAGTAATTGTGATATATATATTTGATCTCCTCTTCTTAAGTATTTGTAGAACTGGAAGTTTATTATGAGTTAAGTTAGTTAAAAAGCTTTTGTTTTTATTGATTTGAAGGAGATATTGAAGATATTTGTTGGATTGAACTAGTTTCAAAAGATTGTTCAGTCTATAATTTTATTATTTTGGATCCAAAGATCCTGGATGTGTTTCTGTATTGTCCAGTCTAATCTAATCTTTTTCTTATTAAACATTTTACTGAAATCTCTGATATCAATTTCTATTGTGTATTCTTCTTATACTGTTATCATGAAGACTCTTCCTAGTTCTGGTAGCTGATACCAAGTTATTGGATTCTTTGACCCAGCCTGTTTGACAAGTAAGTTTATTTGATTGTTGAATCTGTTAATTCTGTGGAATTTGACCTTTTGGATTTCCAGATTCAGGTCTTTTTTCCTTACTAGGTTCTTGATTCTATTCCAAAGTGGCCAGTTAGTGATCTTTATCCATTTTCTTGTAGATGTCTCTATTTGTGAGCAGATGGATTTCTATACTTTGACTGCAGTGTTGCAATCAATATAAATTGTAACTGTTGTGTTTCGGAAGGCTATATACAGTGTAGTGAGAATAGCTAGTATTTCAGCCCTGATTGCTAATGGCCATGTGAAGGCTCCTGCTGAGAACTGTTTAACTATTTTATCTTTCTCTATCATAATCAGGCTAAACCCATTTTAAATTCACAATCTGTTATCCCTTTTTTATAAGAGCTGCTATGTAGAACGTAAGCTGATTAGCTATATTTCTTTAGTTATATCTTCAGATACTTTTAAGTTTGTCTCTGTATTCTTCTGTTTATATGACATTTTTTATTAGTAAGATATTCTAATCTTCCACTTGAATCTCTACTTTGATTGGTCTGGAAGTTGGTAGAGCTAATATTTGCAGAAATATATTTGTCTGCCAGTCTGTAGAGTTTTTTGGCAAAAGGATCTATTTCCTTTTTCTTTGATTATTATGTTAATTAAGCTGTGGGAAAAAATGGATCTGTGATAAGACTACTTCTAATGGCTGCTTTGTGCTGTCTGGTTAAAGATGAGTATTATTACTAATAAGATCATATACTAGCTAATATGGGGTACAATATGTTTTGTTGTTTATGAATGCTGTCTTTCCCCATATATCTGTTTAAGTATTTGCCTAAACTGTTTAGTAAATTTTTCTTCTATTTGGGTTTGTTGGGAATACCTCAGTTTATATATTTTAAACTGTCTATTTAAGCCCATATAAAGAGTTTCATAAAAGATCTTGATTTACTGTTATTTTTTCCTTTACTTTTTTGTATCACGAGAGAACCAGTCCTT
>CAJVPT010000818.1:0-25570 GCA_910592055.1 Acaulospora colombiana | reverse complement strand
GAAAAATGGAACCAAAGATGCGATAACTTTTTTACAATGGGAAAAAGAGCATAACATCACAGCAAAAGACGAAAGACAATAACATCCTATAATTACAAAAAAAAATACACACAAATTATATATTCCAGGTATCAATGCAATCATGGTACATACTAGCCATCACTTGATCAGCTGGAACACAATCTACTCATTTTCAACAAAATTTTTATGAGACAGGTAGAGCCTTGGCAAATTAGTCAAGTATATACCAGTACTTGGCAATAAGCCACAAGGTAGAAAAATTTCCTTAATGAGTTTACTTAGGTAGATAGAGTGATAAATTTGTATAAAATAAATTTGTACATACTCATTATAAAACATCTAATAAACAAGGCGTAAGCCACCCATTATAAAAAAAAAAAAAAAAAAAAAACTCATAGTATAGTACTTAAGTCTTTTATATTAAAATATATTTATAGGAATTTTATACAGTAATAGATAATAAAAATCAAATTATATTTTCAAAGTGTCTATCCATTATTTATTTTTTTTTATAATCACTTAAATTTTTTTCTTTTTGGGAAATTTTATATATTCCAGTTTAAATCCAAATTTTAAATAACACAATTTCATAAAAATATAATTGATAAATATAAAATATATTAGTAATTACATAAATAAATATCTATTGATCACTTCATATGTTTGATAATATTATTGATAATAGAAAAAGTTAATTGATTCTTATTTCCACTTTGTTTCTTCAATTGAATTAATCTATAAATTAAATTTTATAAAACTAATAATATATAAGCAATAAGTCCTTAAGTGATAAAAAATTATTATTTGTTCAAGTCAAAGTCTTTCTCTTTTATTATTTTGATAGACAAAGTTCAAAATAAAAGTTTCTTTCTTATTCTAATTAGATAATAAAATTAAATAGTCTTTAGTTTATAATAAGCTTCAACTCTTTAATTATAGTTGAGAATATATTTCTTCAAAAGTTATTAATGAACATTGTAATTGACAAAGATCTTTAATATTATGATATTCCCCTCCCAATATAAGGCAAAAAAATTATTAGAGAATCTAATTTTTGAATAATAAAAGATATTTACTAATAAATTTTTTTTAATTAAACATGTCTCTAGAAGATGTTATACTGAAACAATATGATTCAATCTATAGAATATCATAAGAATTTGAAATTTATTATAGTCATCTCTTTATTATAGATATATAAAAAATAATTGCTTAAAGAAGATTGGAATCAAATGTGTTACTAAAAATAAAGATTTTTATTAAATAATAAGTCTTCTTAGATGGTATATAAGAAAGAAATTATAATTAAAATAGATAAATTCCTTAAATAGTTAGAAGAAGAAAAAATATCACAATAGAGTATTTCTTATTGAGAAGAAGCAAATCTTTAAAGGAAGTTAAAGAATTTTTTTTTCATTCATTTTCTTAAATTTCATTTGAATATTTTTAAATATCTTACTTTTTCTTTTATTAATCCATTCTTTTATAGTTTTTTATATTTCAGTAATTTGATAGGATATTCAATAGTAACAACTTGTTGATAATAAAATGGTAGACTAGGAGAATATTTATTTAAAGATCATCATAAAGGAAAATATTGTTCTTAAGGTCAAACTTAAAGACTATTATTGCTTATGATGAGTTTGTTGGATTTGATAAAAATGTTTAGCTGTAGTAGATATCATACTGCTCAAGTAAAAAAAAATATATATATATTTTCAATTAATTAATAAACTATGATATTAAAAAAAATAGGTGAATAAAATTTTATAGAATAATTAAAAAAAATTGACAATTTTATTAACAATTTCAAGCTTAAAATATAAAAAAAATTTTTTTATCTTTTTTCAATATATTTTATCATGAATGCTTGGTATATAAGGATTTATTTTTATTTTTATTTTTTTTTTATTATAAAAGCAAGCGTCTATATATGATAAAAGCAGATTATATTCAAAAAAAAAAAAATGCCACATCATTTTTCATATCTTTTAAAAAAATTATATTACTCTTTTTATTTAGATATTTTTTAAAAATAGATTGTTAATTAATAGATTGTTTTTTTTTTTGAAGTCTGTTATCATTTTAATTTTACTAAAGTACAGTATGTCGCCGTTGACTAAAAAAAATTTTTTTGGCTTGGTTTTAAATTTTGCAGAATATGTACGAATACGAAATTCAAACATAATAAAATCGGTTTCGAAAAAATACACGTATTTAAACTCTGGAGAATCTAAAGTTGAATCTTTTTAATATTATTTCCTCGCCGATATGCGTGATTTTGAATGTTCCGCACGTTAATGTTTTGAAACAAAAGGTGCATCGAATTATTGTTTTAAATTGTCATAAAAGTGGCCAGCTCGGAGCTCGAGAGTATCCCACCCACAAATATATTTTATAAACGGTAAGATCCATCGGCGGTGTGGGAATAAAAAAAAAATTACGTAATCACGGTGTACTACTTATTTTCTGCATATCACTATACTGGAAGTTCCCACTCTCTTACCATAATTTATTTATGAGTGTTGGCAAGAAATAGTTCAGGAAAAGAAAATAATTATTTCAAACAAAACATAATAGGAAATATTGTCAATTTCATTTCCTTATCTCTTCGGTCGTGAGGACCATTTAAGAAGGATTTTTTCAGCTCGTATTCATCGAGAATGCCGCAAAAGAGTTTGATGGGGTGAGTGTTGTTCATTCAAATCTCCAAAAATTTGCCTAAATAACTTCTTTCAATTTATTCAATTTATTGCAGTATGGATTTGGACGATGCGGAGCATCATCCCGAAGATTTTGACCAATATGTGGCACTGCTAGATTTTCTGTCGGATCCGATCGCCTGTCCATCGAATAGATTGATGCAAGATAATATTTCTCTCGAAATATTTGTGAATATCTGTTATCACCTGCCACCTCAAGATTTGTTGACGTTGGCATGCGTATGCAAAAACTTCAATAACATGCTCAATGGAAATTTATTCCCAATCTGTTCTGAAATTTGGAAATCATCTCGTGAAAGATTCACTATCTTCAAAGATATGGATCCTCCCCGTGGGATGTCTCAGCAGCAATTTGTTCGTTTACTTAATTTCGAGCGAGGATGTGAGTTTTGCAAGAATAAATCGAACATTCAAATTTACTGGCCGGCCAATGTGAGGGCTTGTAAACCATGCATTCTTGAAAAGGCCAAAACGTAATAGAAATTATTTTTATGATTTTTTATTCTCACTTCTTTATTCAACCTTCTCTTATTTTTTTCAAAAGACAAAATTCTTTATTCAAATTCTTTCTCTTTCTCTCTCTTTTTTTTTTTTTTCAAAAAAAAAAAAAAAACAGTCATCAAGAATTAGAAGAAGAATTTTTTATCGATCGAAGAGTCTTAAATATACTCTCTCATCTCATACCTTGTCCAGATGATAATGGGAGAAGTCATTATTACTACTGGCTGCCTCAAGCCCTTGCTGCTCAATCTGAATTTGACAAGAACTCGGGGATAGCAAGGGAGAAAAAACCCGAACTTCAAAGATTAACCGATGACAGCATTAAACGTTATCGTTGGATAACTCAATGTTGGACGGAACAATTGATCGAACAGAAATCAATTGTTAAGAGGACTATTCAAAATATGGGTTTGAGTGATCCATCATTTCCTAATGATCCTATTATTGAACAAATATTCGAGGATATCAATGTAAATCCGTTTGTTAAATTGGATTTCAAGGCATATGCCGAATCATTGAGGAGTTTAAAGGCGAATGGTTCATTGGACTCTCAACGAATTATCATCAAAAGGTAATTGGTGGTATCCAGGATCCTTTTATCTACTATCGTACGTTACTTGTGAGCTTTTAGTAAAGCCATTATCAATTTGTTTTCCTTTATAGAGAAGAGCGAGACGACACTGATGCAGTAGCCCAACCTAAAGTATCCAATAGATCATCGTCTCAGAAAAGGCATGCGGAATCGTTGAAATATAAATCGTCATCAACGGAAGATACCACTGCACCTAATTCGCATACATCAGAGGTCTATATAAAAACGGAAACAGAACCGGTTGATTTGTTGTCAGGCTCTCGTAGCAATAAATTCCCACCAAGGTTGAGCGTGTCATCATCTGCCCATGCAAGTAGTAGTAAACATCCATCTGCTCATGCAAGTGGTAGTAAACATTCATCTGCTCATGCAAGTAGTAGTAAACATTCATCTGCTCATGCAAGCAGTAGTAAACATTCATCTGCTCACACGGCTATCGGAAAAAAAAATCGACCGTCATCCTTTCCGTTAGATAAGGGTCGGAATGAAATACCAACCGCTCCTGCGAAGCACTTCAATAAGAATAGATTCTCTTTTAATGAAGCATCACCTAGTTTTATGGGTGGTGTCTCAAAGAGTGAATCACTGTTTTCTCCGGTCGAGTATGGTAAAAAGAGTGGATTGTTGTCGTTATCTGCCTTTCCAGTGAGTGGTAGAAGGAAGGGGATAACATTTCCTATAATAGATGAGAGTAAAAAAACCAACTCAAAGATGAGGACACCATCTTTCAAGTATTTCGAATATGCAACTCCAACGGTTAATTCGGAAACAGCGTTGTACTCGAGAAGTGAAATGCGCAAACAACCTACAGCTATCAATATGTCAGCTGCCGCGGTACGCCCAAGGATGAATGTAAATTCCCAGCAACCACCGGGTAAGATAGTTATCGGCTTCATCAAGTTCTGCCCTCTTTAAAATAACCACTGACTTGAATTTATTATAGCCTACCGACCCAATATTCCTGCGCCTCCTCAAGGTTTTTCGAATGCTCTTTACGAAACCCTTTTGAGAAGGGATGAGATAATCAAGGGACTTAAACTAGTTGCAACCACCGATAACCCTTTATCATTGAGCGGACAAAAAAGCTCAGTGCCATTCACCATTAACATTAGAGATCACCTGTTCCAATTCTTATCTCTGTGCAAGGTGTTTATCAATCCGCCAATGTTCAATGGTCGGAACAGTGGGTATGACAGGGAATTCCTGTACGACATCATTCTAAAACTTCAGCAAGAGGCCGCAATACTGAAAACAACCTGCAAGGCTCATCCACCTCCGCACATTCTCGACCTACAAGGTGCCATTTCACGAAATATTTTCAACTTTCCGATATTTAAATGTCGTCAGTGTCGGCATAATAACGTCGCCATTAGACCGCAAGTGTTGAAACGCATAGAAAAACATGTGTCAGACGTCCATAAATCATGGAAAATTAATGAGTACGCATACGTGGATGAAAACTCTGTAGTAAATTACCTTCATTTTGCGTTTCTACCCGAATTGCATCGTCCTATTGTTTAAGGACAAATGATGCATTTCCTCAATTTTATGGATTGAATGGCCAGACGTGATGGGTGGAGGGAGTAACGACGATCATGTTTGGCCTTGTTTTTGATTGATGTATATTAAAAAAAATCAGTTGATTCAAGCTGAAATAAGTTGATTGATAAAAAATAAATTTATTTTTACACATTTCCTCGTGATCTTTATTATTTTGATCTGCAATTTGTTACCATCAAGTTGTAATAAATTTCACAACTAGCAAATTGTACTCATTTGCGCTATCCCAAATTTTGCTATTAATATTAGATTAATATGTAATTCTTTTTACCGATCCATTCTTTCACGAAGTGAGCCAAATTCCTCTCCGCAGACGTGAACAGAGCGTGTTCTCATAATCAAACTCAATTACTAATGCGATGGGTGTTATATAGTGAGGGTGTGATTTCTTTTGACCGTCCAATAAATGTACGTGTAGTAGTTTAAAATAAATATGTACATATTTGAGTCTTTTTTTTTTTAATAAAAAAAAAAAATTGTAAATTAAATGCTAGGATCGGTACTTGAACATCTCCCCTAGATCCACTCGTGATGCGTAGCATTTAGGTGGAAAGAAAAACAAGACCAAGCGTAGAGTAACTCGTAGAGCGACCTGACCCGAACGATATATTATTTATAACACCTAACGTCAAAAAAGACTCATGTGAAAATTTTGCATAAATCTTTTTTTTTTTTTCCTGTTTAATTCGTCGGACAAAATTTGCTGACTCAGTCGGCCCGTAATCAAAGTACTGGAAACGATAACGCAGAAACGGACGATGACCTCGATAAAAAATGATAGAATAATGATCGTCACAAAACGAAGCAGAGATTCGACGATATAACATGACAAAAGTGATTACGGCTACCGACATAATATAGTCAAAAATAATTACAAAGGAAAAGTTGTGATCCAACATTGATGAACTTTTTGTTATAAAATACACCTTGCGAATCTTTAGTTTATCAACTTCTTGTTCTTTTACTGGATTTTTCTCTGTCTCTCTCTCTCTCTCTCTTTTTTTTAATGTAAACAAATCATCCAAGTATTGAAAAGTTATTTATAAGTGTCATCGTGATTTGAGCGCTGCTCTCGTTAATAAAAAAAAAAAAAAAAATGAAGAGGAAGGTTGGCCACATTGTAATTTCTTCTTTGATGATCCCAATATTTAACAATGATCATGAAATTAAACCTATCTTTTCTAGTACAAAGAGGATGGTCGTCAATCCAAAAAATCTAAATCGACTAAACTGACCTCCACCAATTCACCGACCCAATCATCACCATCTTTGTTGTGTCAAATTCCGCCGGAACTCTTCCTTCAAATTTGCAAAAACCTTTCTCCAGCCGATTTACTTTCCTTGACTCGAGTTTGCAAGCTATTTTACAATGATCTCTGTCATAATAATTCTGGAGCGATTCAACAAATATGGCGTGAATCAAGGTTGAAATTCCTGCCGTATCGTAAGCTACCTCCGCCCGATGGAATGAACGAGAGACAATACATGGTCTTCTTGTTGGACAAAGTTTGTCAATTTTGCGGAGAAAGGAAGAATTCAAAGATCCTATGGGACTCTCAGGTCAGATCATGCAAGGATTGCTTCCGGACTCGGTATATCAAGTAAGTCAAGTGAATCTTGGCTTTTTTGAATCATCCCTTAGTTCTTTCTCTCTCACTGCTCATTATAACGTCATCTAAATGGATTAATGAAAGTTGTAATAATATGGCTGTTAACGGAGAGATCCCTTGGATCGTTCTCGATTGCGTCCCATCGGAAAGTTGGAAAACCTGGGACACCATCGTCGACGCGGCCGGACCATTCCGTTGGGTGGAACAGGTTCGTAAAAAATACGAAGAGTACAAAAAAGTACCAGAGGAGGAGCGAGCGTCATGGGTTGAAGATCAACGAAAACGCATCCGGAAAATCAGCAATGAATACATCAAACGAATTGGGGAAGATGTGGACTCTCGACAACATACCAAAACCGTACGGGCGAAAGATATCAATGAGAAAATTTCACAGTTGCTGAATGAAAAGGATGAAGACGGGAATCCGATGTACGAGAAGGAAATTCTCTTGAATTGCGTGTCACTTAAAAAAGCCTATAGATGGACAAACACGTTCACCGAGAGGGCTTGGAAAATCCTGAGGACCAAGTTAATCAAGGAGTACCATGGCGGATTGGAGAAAAGGGGGGAAATCAAAGAAATAGTTAAGACAATGGTTTCAGGTGTAAAAACCGAAAGTTCTAGGAGGAAGGCTTTCGAGTCGGAGGAGGATGATGGCTCTGGGATTATCATTCTTAATGATGAGGTTTAGCGCGAGGTAAGAGATTCCTCAAAGGAAAAAATATTAGTGGATGTCAATTATTTTACTTTATCATTATTATTCATCCCTCATACTTAATTCTATGACGAAACCCTTTTTTAACTTTTTTTTTTTTTTTTTGCAATTGCAATATCGACTTTTTCATTCATCGCGCTGATGCTCAGGTATCATTATCATATTTATAAACGTTGCGGTTACTCTCTCACTTCGTAAATAGCTTTCACCATAAGTCAAGGTTTACTTGTAAAGTGTTTCTCCGAAGCTCCTTGTTACAGGATGCATACATGCCATCTAATCTTTGATCAATCATGTAATAAAAAATAGCCAAACGGCATGCAATAATATTTGATGATTCTTAAAACAACTTATTATTAATTTTAGGCAAATAATGAATCGACAAACTCATATTGTTGTGATAAAGTTTTTTCATCGTTGTAACGTATTATTTTTTTGCCTACTTATAAAGCTCACGTGCAATAACATTGAAATTCGTTATACCATAAGGTACTTACTCAAAGGTGTTTGCGAACAAGTGATAAAGAAAATATGCAGTGCAAAAGGGATGGCAGGTGTGATGATTATTTGAAAAAAAAACAGAATCACGCAATACCATCGAAAATTTATCACAATAAATTTGCGTACTTTAATTTTTTTCTTCTACATTCCCGGCGAGCCTTAAAAAAACTGTCGGAAAGAATTTTTTGCTTGTGAACGTCAAGATGAGAATTATTATTAAATTGTATCACATCGCCGATCTACATACGGTATTATAAATGGATCAATGTTCACCGCGCACGCATTATTCTATCCGCGATAGTTTTACACTCGATGAACAATCTATTCTATGGTCATCGGTGTCAGGCCTTGGGTGGTCTACGATATGGGTTGAGTATGCTTTACAATTTTCGAATGCGTGATGTTGAATTCCACGGGCTCTTTTTCAATAACAATACGCGCGGTTTTACGGCGGCGATGAGACCCAAATTATCCGAACTCTTGGTCAATATCAATAGAAATATCGACCTTTTGTCCCGCGCAAAAGATTGGAAAGCGCTGAGAAGAGATTGGGAGGACATTCAAAAGGTTACAGGTATAATGGAAGCCAGCGTTTGTCAACTGGAGTTGTCTTTGCTGATTGAAAATTAGCACATATTTAGAGAAGCCAGGAGACATTTGGAATGATCCACCGGCAGCAGCCAAATTGCAAAAACGCTCCGCGCGACTTCTAAATGAGATGGAAACTTATGAAAAGTTGACGAAGAAGGCGATGGAAGTTAAGGAGCTGACTAGTAAGTTGATCAAATTTTTATAATTCGAAAAATTGTCACTATTGAATTGTATTTTTTATTTCTTTTTTTATTGGTTTATTTATTTTCTGCTTTCAATCTAATCATTCGCAGAATTAGCGCAAGAAGAAAATGATCAGGACTTGTTTGAGGAGATCTCGAGTGACGCATATTCCTTGGACCATGAATTGCGAAATTTTACCCTGACATCACTGATGTAAGCGTCCATCGCAAGAAGCGAGGTTAAAACTTCATCATGCCAATAATACCACACGTTTCTACTTTTTTTCATAGGAACGAGGACGCCGATCAAAATGGATGTATCATCCAAATCACACCTGGGGCTGGTGGCGTAGACAGCGGTGATTGGGCAGACATGCTATTTAGAATGTACGAAAAATGGGGCGCGAAGAGTGGTTTTCAAGGTATGCATACGGAGATAGAGATAGACCATTTATTCCATTGCCTTATATATTTTATGAATGTCAACAGTTTTTCGTTTTGATTTGATCATTCTCAACAGTCAGAACATTGGATTATGTAAGTGATGAAGTTGCAGGATGCAAGTCGGCTTCCTTAAAAATTGATGGCGATTATGCTTACGGTTGGTCAAAACATGAGTCTGGGATTCATCGTTTAGTTAGAATCTCACCTTTTGATGCGCAGGTAGTCCACGGGTTTCTTGATCTGATCTGTTACTCTCAATTTAATATCAACATCTCTTTGATTCAATGTGTAGGGTAGAAGGCATACATCGTTTGCCTCTGTAGTAGTTCTTCCATCAGTTGACGATGACACGGACGACCGTGCAACAATGGATATCCATAGTTCTGATCTTAAGATAGACACATTTCGATCCAGCGGGGCTGGCGGGCAACATGTGAGTATGTCGAATGATACTAAATTCCTTTTCTACCCTTGCAACCCTCGCATAAATTTATTCGAACGGAACGCAGGTGAATGTGACTGCAAGTGCCGTTAGAATTACACATATCCCTACCAAGATAGTGGTGCAGGTCAAGTATCAAGTTAACTCAGATATTTTGTATTTTCTTCCACCACCCGTTTGATGGACTCAATTAGTTGTTTTCTCCACGCAGTGCCAGAATGAAAGATCACAGCACTCGAACAAGTCGACTGCGATGGAAATGCTTCGGGCTAGGCTCTATGATAAGATGCTGAAAGAAAGGTAATTTACTGTAGGATATTATTTTAGCTTTGTCGACATTACCGGGGATACTCTTCTTGTTCCATCAAAAATTCGCACCTTAATCGCCACACATTAGAAACGCGGCGAAACATGATATGTACTCGGCGTTGCCAAAAAATTCGTGGGGATCACAAATCAGGTCTTACATATTGTATCCTTATCAGGTAGTGTTGTTTGAATTGGCTGATTGAATTCTCTACCGACAGATCTCACGGTTTGTGCCTAAATTGTTTCGTTTCAAATGACTCTCAGTTAATCAAGGATCTAAGAACCGGATATGAAATTTCGAACGTCGATTCTGTATTGAACAACGGCGAATTAGATGAGTATGTAGATTATCAAGATAAAAAATTTCAGAATCTTTGATGATCGCGAAAATTTGTCAATTTCAGATTTTTGGAAGCCTCTTTGATTCATTTCAGAAAAGCATCAATCTGAAACCTTGTTGAGGGAAACAGGATATGATTTCATCATTTGATTCATTTGAATCTTAAAAAACAGATGCATATATTAATATGTCGATATCCATTCTACATTAGGTCTACATGATTATATATGTCTCCAATATCTATTTCATCCTTTGTCTAATTAATTGATACATTCCTTCTATATGCACGTGTGAATACATGCGCGCATGTAACAAAAAAAAATGATAATGAAATAATTATCCTTCCGGTCTTTCAAAATATCTATAAAAAAATTTGCAAGGGAATTAAAATTACAATGGTTCGCGTGAATTGTGGTATTATACAATGAATTGAAAAGAAATACAAAGCTGGTTTGGTCTAAATTTACGTTGTCGACTTTGTACAATCATAGAATGATGATAACCAGGAGAAAAAAAAAATAATAAACAAAAATAAATAAGCAAAAATATAAAATCATCGAAGCAATTCGACGAGGTTATGTTGCAACTTAAATTCTTGTTCCCATCTGTTAATTAAGAAAATCAAGAACGTCAGTAAATCTCAAACATGTATTCACACTTGACAATGGTGCACGCCCTATCAGCATACATACCTAAAATACGAAGCATTCTTCTTGCGAAACTCTACATCCAGTGTCACTGGACCAAATTGGCCACTTGCTTGTTCCCACTTCCAATTTCCGTATTTAACATCTCGCTGCATCTTCCTTCCATACTCATCGATGACATCCACGAAGAACCGAGAGTCTTCGTAGCTCTGCCACCTCAGGTACTCCAAATTTGCTTTGCAGTCCTTGAAAAATTCTCTCAACGTTCCTGGCGTCACCCAACAGTTCGGTATGTTCAACACCAAATGTTGCACTTGCTCCGACAGAATTTGTGCCACACGTGGCAAAAACTCATTCGCATCTAAATATTGACTCACCAACTCCATGGTTAAGCCAAAACTTTCGGCAAAGAATTTCTGATTTTCGGCGATGGACACGGATCTTAGGTTTTTACATGTTTTCAGGATGCCGAGCACCAGAGGGAGCTCATCGAGTGTTTGGATTTGCATAGAGATTTTCCGTAATTGCTGACTATTGACCAACGACTCAAATATTTCTGGACATGGATATCCCAGACCCTCGATGCATAGCTGGGTGAGGGTGGATCTTGTGTTTGCCACAAGATGAGCCAGTTCGTGGATGGGCAAATCTTTCGATTCAAGTTGTCCTCGAAATTTAAAATAGACGGTGGATAACCGAGGAAACGAGGCTGTGGCCAGAGGGGCCAAAACCGCTTTCGTCATATTCCCGCAATCGTGAAATATGATTCTCTCCAGGTGTCTACACGAGGACAACGCTCGCAGCGTCACGCCCTTAAACAGACAACCCCAAAGTTCGATTGACCTCAAGCTTGCACCTTGGGTACTTATGGCCTTCACTGTGTCCTCTGTCAAGTCCACGTGAAGTACTTGTAGGTTTCGCAAATGTCGCTGTGCCTTTATCAAATTGTCAAATTCACCTCCGGAATTATAGACGATTCTGAACGACTCTAGATTATGACAAAATTTTGACAGTATATCACAAAATTGCTTTCCTTCGCCGCCACTGCTAAATTGACGCATCTTGCTCAGCGCAACCCGACCGTCGGTGTAATGATCCAACGCCAGATATTTACTTGGATTCTCGCGCAAACAGAAATCACGCTCCTGCATTGCCAAATTCAAGCTACGAATACTTGTGGATCTTCTCAGGAACAGTTTGAATAGTTCGCGAACAAATTGTTGGGTCTGACGAGTAAACGAGGTCCATTCGACGTCCGTGTACGGACCCCGTTTGGATTTTGCCTCGTTACTCGCGGACTGTGCATCTAGAATGTACGATCTGATACCACAACACATGTAGTAAATCGAAATCTCTCTTATGAACGAAGGGTAATCAAAGAGAGGAGGAGAGTCTCTTGCGATATCTTCTATGCCTATATTAGCGCAAGAGTCGGGTGGGAAGAAGGAAATATAGGTGCGCAATAGTTTTCGTGAGTAGGAAAGGTGAAAGGGTTTTGCCCACAACACTTTGACCGCCTGTTGGCACCACTCGCGGTTCACCAACAAACAAGCAAACAAACTATTCTTGTCACCGTCTAACTCTAGTAAGATATTCTCTAGAATATCACCGAGTATATGTCTGGGCATCTCTACACGCCGTACATCGGAATGTCCACGATAGTACAGCTCTTGGTAGATGGTTTTTATTTGCATGACTCGGACGGTCAATGTGCTGTATAGTTGAAAGGTGTTGCAGTACCTTTGCACGTTGCATCTTAGAAAATCACTTATTCCTTCAATGAGCATGGGTTGTTGCCTTTTATAGGAATCGAGAATTTATGTGTTAGTGATACCGTTTTGTTATGTTGTCAAGTAATGTCGTCCCGGTGTAGTGCTCTTTCTTTTATACATTTTTTTTTCTGCAACGGGAATCGCCGTGAAAACCTTGGTCATCCCACGACGACGATACCTTAAAATCAAACAGATATGTCAGGCGAGATGTCGGATGAACGCATGTAAATGTAAAAGATCCATGAAAATGGAGCATCCCCGCTTTTAATTCGGAAAAAGATAAAAAAATTTTTTTTTTTTCTAGCTACGTATACACATATTTATTTTACCGGATAACCGAGGGTTTTTCAAGTGCGTAAAGGTGATGTCAACCCGGCACGGGAATAAACATATATATATCGTGCGATACATGAAAGAGAATGAAATGAGTCACGTACGTACTACGGCATATTCTTACATATTGGTACGCAAGGATGGGATAGGATGAAAGTAGGGTGGTTCCCATATTTACATAAATGTCTTAAATATATTGTGTAAGAAGCAAAGCGTCCGTGCGGCGCTCCCGCATATTCGTTTCACCATATGGCATCCTCCAATCCAATCCAATTGATCAAATGACCAAAAATATTTATATAATCATTTTTAAAAAGAATTTTTTTCGGAGCATCTATTCAAATGAAAAATTACTATCTAGTATTAATTATATAATAAATTAATTATTCTAACTCTGGTTCGAATATATTTTTGCGTATTATTAAATTATTGATAATAATTGGTTGGGTTACCTAACCGATAAAGGCAATTAAGCTCGCCTATATTGACGGTTCTAAAAAAAAAAAAAAAAAATCATCTTCCCCGCGCCTGATTCACTCAGGTGTTGTTGACGCGAAACAGTTTTTTAGATCGCTCGGGATTATAAAATTGATCCTTGATAGGAAACAAGAGCACGTTCAGTCCCGGAGTGATGACGACACAGGTGTTGGTCGGAATCGTCAGCCAATCCGCTTTTTCAAATGTCAATGGTTCTAGATGAAAGCATGGTACGGTGAACGGATTTTGCTCTGTTAATATTCTAAATTCGAAAAAAGCCAGTTGGTTCATTCGCGCATAAATTAGATACCTGATGCGACAAGAACAATATCTTCGCGTTTATCGGCTTTGATCTGTTTATCAGGTGTGAATTGGAATTATTTGTTAACGGGTTGGATCTTGCCAACAAGACGATCGATGGCATCACAATCTTACCATTCTATAATGTCCAGGCTTATATTCCGTAAAGCTGGTACCTACACACATTTCGACGGTAGATTATTGTTAGCATGTCAACAAGTAGTCAACTATCAAAGAAAAATTGATCCTTTTAATCTCTCCTTTCGACCAGAAGGTTCACAAACAACTCAACCCACCCGAAGAAAAATACAAAGATGCCGCCTCTTTACTCTCACTGTTAATATATCTGGTGCAAACCACCGACTGTCCATCTGTCACGGCAAAATTAAGAAGGGAAGTCTAAAATAAACAAATTAAAAAATAGACACAGATCGTAAATAACATTCGTTAAATAGATAAATGAATAAATAATGTTATATTTTGGACTGAGCATAGGGAATAATGATGCACCTCTTCGATTCCCTCATCTCTCGACAAAGCATTCAGGTGTTCAATGGTCTCCAACATTGCGGCCTGTAGAGTCCTGTAACTAAATCGACCATTTTCCAGATCCTCGATCTAATGATACGACTGATAAGCACCTTCCTTCATCCTCTTCTCCAATAATCGGAAATGATGAATCCGCTTACCTTACTGAGAAACAGAGCGAATGCCCATTCGGAGTCTGTATTCCCTTGAACGTGCGAGAATATTTCATCACTTAGGTGCTGCTGTAATTTTCTCTTGATCTGGATTATGAATTGAAGTGAACCCGATCAACTACCGGTTCGAAAACTTCTCCAACACCAACACCACCATCACCTGTATAACTTGGAAACCGACCTTGTTGAAATTTGCGATATGGCCATTGTGCATCCACATCAGCTTACCATATTGCCACGGGTGACCTGATTCAAATTTGAAGAAAAATCAAGAAAAGAATAGGGATAGAATAAAATAATCCTTGAAATAAAATTGGTTCCATCTTACAATTTGTTTCCGACAGAACGCCCGAAGTCGAAGCTCGAACATGAGCAAATACCAATGAACTTTCAATCTTTTCCGCAAGTCTCGATAGATTTTGATTGTTCCACGCGGGTGTCACAGAAGTAAAGATACAGGGAGCTGTTATCTCGTCAGGATCTTGATTGAATTCATACCAGCCTATTCAATGAAAATGCTGAGGAATGATAGCACAAAGGGTGAGATGGAAAAATGGTTGAGAAACGCGCGGCTTTACCTACACCAAATCCGTCGCCTATTACGAGAGATCAACATTAGAAAGGTTTCAACAAAAGAACAAGGATGCTTCCCCGTGAAATACCATTAATCTGGCCGGTGTCCAAACGAAGTCTCGAATCATAAGATTGTTTTATAATAGAATGAGCTGGACGCGTGAGAAGCTGTTGTTCGTGCGACATGTGGTTAATTCTTTTTTTGATGCAATACATTGAGACTTTCTGAAAGGGTGCAACATACGTGAGCCAAGTGTATTGGGGCTTTCCCTTTGTAAACTATGAATCGGCACATTTCATATTTCTTGGAAACTTTGTTATCTGTCGATATATCATCGACGATGTACTAAAGATGGTTAACGTGATCGACAACCAATCAATCACGTGCAAAAAGCATAATTTACACAATGGCATTTATTGCGTGATCCTCAACCTTTTTTTTTTGTTGCGAGAATGAATAATAGTAGAGACGAAAATAACAGCGACCAATCCACGGCAGGTCGATCCTACAATAAGCAAAAGTCGCACGTAAAGAGAAAAGTTCGACGTTCAATAAATCTCAATGCTCGATCTCACTCGACTCAAATTGGTCAATCAACTTCCTCACGTCAAACTTCGTCACCAAGCTTGTCCCTAGCGTCCTCGAGATCGCATTTCACGCCGCGCATCATTCATTTGTGGATAAAAAATCTGGAGTCCATTGCGTATCTGACGCACGAACTAAATGAAAGGCTTAATTCCGACTTTGTTTCTTCGGAGTGGGTTCAGCACCGGGAGGAGATGAAGAAGTAAGTTTGTTATTACGATCGAGTTTAGGATCGGTTTCATCTATGCCTTGTTCAGTCGGACAACTGCTTCACGTTTACAAATCGTCTAACGTGCCAACGTTCATGCTTTAAGAGCGAATCCTATGTCCGCACATTCGAAATTCAAAGACCGTGAGGTGCTCTTGATCACAAGTTACCTGAACGATTGCGAATTCTCTATCGAACTAGTTCAAGCCCTCGTAAGTATTCATCGCAAGTGCACAACGTGTGTACATAAATCATTGACAGAGAAATTTTCCAAATAACAAGAGCGCAATCGCGTTTAGGCCGCCAGTGCGTGTGAAAGGATTGTGGGATTCGCTCTCCGTAAGTCTTCCATTTCTTGTTACTCGACGCGAATCTACTTACGCGCGCATGCACGCACACACATATGTACTATTGTTATTTTACCATCTTCTACACTCCGCATGTAGAAGAATGAAAGCTTAACAAAATCCCATAAAAAAAATGTGAATCGAAATTTAGGGTCTCTTGGAAACCTCCCATCGCGGGAAAAAAACATGCTGCAGCAAGCTTACGAGACCATTACCAAGTTAGAAGAGAGATATACCGGATTTGATCCGCAATACGAAGAATTGTGGGACGCGAATGTTAAAGTCGAGGTAGACGCGTCACCATATTCCGTATTTAATGATGTGGACAACGAGAAATTGCCCGTTTTGGAGGCAAGGCAAATTGATGTTATATTTTTTGCTATTGTCGCGGTGGATTTCACGCAACGAAAATAATAATAATAATAATAATAATAATAATAAAATTTCAACAGTTCACCTTCGAGAATCTAATACATTGGGATGTTGATGAACCTGATGAGGATTATAATTATGGATGCACTTGTGAAGATAATTGTAAGGTAACGGTAGCAACAGCACAGCTTGGTAGACGTGATCAGGTTCATCAGGTTCAACACTTGACATCATACTCCCTTATTAGAATGTGGATGAGTGTACTTGCGTTCAGCACATAGGAGGTATCCAAAAGTTTCTTTCACCTTGATCCCTCACCGATACTTACCATCGAGCAAACTTCCAATCGTTAACCTCTCGCTTCGTCAAAGTTGACTATCACCCGTTCAATAAAAATGGAAAGTTGACAAGAACCGACATAGGTGCAATATATGAATGTAACTCGTTTTGCGGGTGCAACTTCACTTGTCCAAACAGGGTCATACAGAATAGCAACAATTGCAATAAAAACTTGCAGGTGAAAATTATTAGGAATCACGAGGCGCACACATACGACCAGGGAAAATACTAATCGTTCGTGTTGTCATTCCGCAGATTTTCAAAACCGAGAATAAGGGATGGGGTGTGAGAACATTGAAACCAATCAAAGAAGGTTCATTCGTCATGGAGCACCTGGGAGAAATAATAAATTATCGTACGTCCGTCATAAGATCCGTTTGTTACGACATGTTGGATATGATGACATTTTTTGATTTCGATTATGGATTTGACAATGAGCACAACAAGAAGAATAGAAATAAAATACTCTGGTGAATATAAAATGTCTTTCCATTGGAATATTTGAATTGCGAGCGATTGCCTCAACTCCAATCTACTTTTCCTGATATCATTATAGCTCAGACACAAACTATTGGTGTAACATCAGTAGATTCTTGAATCACTCCTGTGATGCAAACCTAGTTACCATTCCGGTGAGTGGCTATAACGGTTGATGGTTGAACCACAATCGGTGTCATGGTATTGGTGGAATAATGATGAGATATTATTCTCTAGTTTTTCGTAGATAGCAAGGATCTACGATTTCAACGGCTCGCCTTTTTCGCCCAGCGGGATATACCCAAGTATGAAGAGATTACGGTCGATTATAAAATTCACGACGAGGATTTCGTGTGCTATTGTGAAACAAAATTTTGTAGGTAATGTAATTGATTTATATTCGCGATTTCGGTTTCGTTCTTAACGCGCGGTTCATGTCGGCGCCTAACTTCTAACGACCTTGGTCTAAACATTAGGTTCAAGAAAAGGCGGTGATCGCTGTGCAAATTCGTTGGATCACATTGCACCGTTTCAACTCCCGTTTAAATTAAATTATTTGTATTTAATGTGTAATTTTTTCCTATTCGTGTATCATCAACAACTATTTAAACGTTTCGTTCGTGACGTATTATACTGCACGCAATCCAGCGGTGACAGATAGAATTCACTCATCCGCCATCAGTTTATCAATTGAAAAGAAGATGGCGTTGGAGATCTCCTGATGCGAAGCGAGCTCGTTCCGACTCTTTCCAAGATGCGTTCGTTGATATAGACCTTACCGTTTAAGCTGCTTGCATTTTACGAATGGTGCAAAATGTATTTAATAAACGATTATCTGTATGTTAAATTGAACACTTGAGGTCGTAAGATAAATAAATAAACAAGTAAAGGTTTACAGCTAGTTCAATTGAATTGATGAAGAAGAACTACGTATTTTTTTTTGGCAAACACTGTACTGTGGAATGCATTACATATTCCTTCTACATGCCGACATGACCGTGAAAATTACCGTCTTCTGACACCGTAAAATCGGGCCTTCATCAATTCCTCTATCCACTCAACATTTTCATACAGCATGATCCTCTCAACCCTTCCAGACTTCTTCACCTCCTTCCAATGCTTATACACATAATTCAATGCCGCCTCCTTCAACTCCGTATTCGCAGTTTCCCATCCTGTCATCAGCAGCTCGTCCCAAGTATTCTCATTCACCATATCAATTAGACGTGTTGTCAACGCCTTCACCAGGTCACCGACTTCACTGGCCCTCGCTTTACGATATAAGTCCTGCGTCACCTCCAGAGACAATGATTCCGGTAGATTTCTGGTATACAGGTAATGGACGATCATTCTGAATAATTCGTAAGGGGTATCGTCAACTGGAATTGTGGACGAAGGCGAATCTTTCCATTGAACCGTGAACATCTGATCAAAATATTTCGACCTGGATGCGAGCACGATCCGGGAGGCTTTAAGTTGGCGCCCACACCCGAAGGCGAAGGTAATGTCGCTGAAAGTTCCTTCGTGAAAATACTTCTCTAACGATGACAGCTCATCCCCGTGATCCCGGTCTCTGAGTGGCTGATCGTCGACGGCACCCTTTGGAATGTCATTAAATTGCACGCGAATAACTAAATCGGTTTTCCGAGTCTTTTCATTGTTTGGAAAGATTTGTTCCAGCTTGCAGAAATTTCGAACACCCCGATCCCGTAGGACGTCAAGGTTAAAATCGTGTGTGATGCATTTTGGGTCACATTCTAATCTCGTCAGTACGTATGACCTCCTCTTCTCCTCGCTGTCAAGACGAAAGAGGTCAAACTGGTAACTCGAAGTTCTCGATGTTAGGCCACGTTGAATTTCGACCTTTGTCCGGATGGGGTTGAGGTACAAGGAGACATGCGTGTTTTCCAAAAAACCGTGAGGATAAAATTTTAAATTCCAGGTAAAATAATTGAGTGTTGGTGCGTGGTCCGGGTGGGAGGCGGGAAGGGAGGCGGGGGAGGCAAATATTTCACTGTACACCGACTCCCCCTGCTTCGTCTTTGCATAGAGATCTTGAAAGTCTCGGATGGTCCAGGAATAGGTGAACGGTAAATTATTTCGTGGAATGTCAACGAGCTTTGAGAGGTCTCCGTTAAAAACGTTTTCAGCCATCTCCCCCGATGACAAGGATGGAACGGATGGGCGCTGACCTTTTATACCCGTCGATGAGACGTACGCGAAGTCTATGAGTCTCGATAAACTTGCGAATTGAACGCCAGGCCATTAATATATCTCGATGTGAAGGATGCGTGTGATTGTGTATTTTGACTTTGCGAAAAAAAAAAAAAAACAGTTTATCAATCTTCGAATGGTTATTTGAAAACGTTAAGCATTGAGAACAGCATGTGATTCGATCCATGTGCAATTCAATAAAAAGCAATTATTTTATTTGATGAATTGATGTATATTAGTACGTAGTAACAATAATTATCATTGTTCATATAACACAGAATGCTTTTTCAACAGGGTTACATGTCGTGAGTTCACTTGTTTATTATTTATTTAAATGTAAAATTACAAATTAACGAGGGAAGGTGATGATGATGCCAAAAAATTGTCCGTTACTACCGTATTCGCAACACCGAAAGCTAATCAATCGTCCTTACGTTTGAACACTATCACCGTGATGATTTTTTCATCGTTCACATTTTCTCCTCCACACCTCCAACACTCCGGTCCATAATTTGCACACTCGCACTTTGTGGAATCATAATACGAGGAGTCCCTTGTGTACCTCGAAGAGTTGATTCCATCAACAGGGATTGTCGTGATGGTGACGAATTCGTATTCCGGGGTCATCGGATTCTTATCCGAATTATTTTCTCGTTCGTCCCTCCTCTTCCATTCTTCACCGCCACCATTATTCAGTATTATTGGTATTTCACCGTCGTAGAGATATTTACTCGAGTCGAAATTGTTGTCCAGTGGTATGTGTGGCTTTATCTGTGGCGATCTAATACGAAGGGGCGGGGCGTTCACGCTACTTGATTGAGGATTTGAGCACATTGACCCAAAGCCATCTTGAATATTATCATCTCGGGTATTTGGATCATGGTAGATGATAGGAACCTCAACCGAAGTAGATGAGACCGATGCGTCATCATCGTCGTCGGCATCATCGTTAACGACTGACAAGAATTTGGTTGGGATAGGCGAAAGGTATCTCGGCGCTGTTTTATCGTTGATATCATCGTTGTTACCCGCCTCGGTGACACTGTTGTCATGAATACACTGCGCACAAAGGAAATTTGACATGTCATTCTTGTTACCGGTGAATCGAGACCAATCATTTTTATCACTTGCTAACTGGTTCGTATCCATGAAATTCGGAATTGGTATGATCTTGAATTTGGGAGCACTCTGGTGTTCCTGAATTCTACGGATGATGATGGTTTGCAAAGGTTTGATCTCGTAAAATTTTGCTTCGACCTCGAGTCTTCTCAACACCGAGAGAGGTAACTTTGGGAGTGTGGAGGTACGTAAGAAGTCCAAGATGTGAACAAAGATCACACCATCCCGGTCGATGAAGAGTTCCTCGGGCCAGGGAATTTGCGGGTGACGAGAAGCCAGCTTCTTGGGATATCCATGGTAATTGTTGTTGTTGAAAGTGGGAATGGTCGCGTTCGGGGACTTGAAAAGAAAGAAAAGTTCGGAGAGATAGGAAGGATAACTGCATAGCGTTTGTTGCGTGGTGACGTAGAGAATTCCACCGACATTAAGTTTTATGGGCACCGGGTAATTAGGGCTGCGTTATCGAGGAAAGGTGCATGCATCAGAAACCAATTCAACAAATAAAATAAAATGCACCCATCCCATCCATACACATACAGTATCATACCTTGATGAAGTTGATATACTCTGAAAAATTTTTGAATTCCTGAAGAGATTATTTAAAGTGGTAGGGATTTTCTTGTTATGTCTCGAAGGCGAAGTTGTGGTGGTTGCGGTGGTGACAGTGGTGGTGGCATTGGTGTCGGTTCGTTCTCGAATCTTCTGATGGTTACTTTCATTTGCTGACGCTTTGTTGGCGGCGGGTGAAGAGGGAGGCGAGGCATTTGCGGATGAACCGGATTGACCGCTTTTCGTACCCCGGTCATCTTCCTTTTGTTGTTCGACGCTGTTCCGACGAAATTGTCTCTTGCTGCGCGTCGAAAACTTGAATTTGCGAAACTGTCTAAACAAATTTCTGAATTTTTTTTTTGACTCTGTCGATGTAGACGCTGACATTTTCTTCTTCTTCTTTTTTTTTTTTTCCTTTAACTTGCGAGTTTGTACAAATGAGAGAATGAAAAGTATGATGTGTTCAATGCTATGTGTTCCGAGATTTTCAAAGGAAATTTTGGAACTTTTTATATCCTAGCCTGCCTGGTTTTGGGTATTTTGGTTTGTTTTTTTTTTTTCTTTTTTTTTATGGTTGCCTTAATCTATGACACTCTTTTTTTTTCAACAATTCTAACGTTTGAATTTACGATTATGCTTTGTGTATGCTTTGCGTTTGAAATTTTTTGCTTTATTGTGTTTGACGTGAAATGATGAAACGAAAAAAAAAATTCTACGAGTCGAGTTACACTTTGTGTCCTTCAACCTATCACGTAGATATATAGCCTGTATATAACCACGGTTTTTGTATCAAAGTCTTCTTTATTAACAAGATTTTTCGACCCGCATTCTTTTGGTTGGAAGTGAGATTACAGTTCACGTACTTACATACGCACCGTACATATGTATTTTTTTTTTTTTTTCTTTTGAAACATTTTACTGTATGTTAGCGTTGTTTTATGCGGTCGATTCAATAAAGGCAATAAAAATTAAATATTTGCAACAATAGAAAAAAAAAGGGGAAACGATGGAAATGGGAATAAACCTTATTTCATACAAAGAATATCTCGCATATACTGTACACTTATCTTTGGTTATAAACAATGGAATACAATTGACAAATGGACGAACGCCCATTAATTACCGGACACAAAAATAATTTGACAGATCTTCCGAATAAAGAAGTCAATGACCGCCCACAAGGGATCTCCCTGACGACCAAATAAAGGCGAGAAAAAGTTGTTGAACGGACGCTGCTAATACATTATATCCAACACTTATGTGATCCTAAACGCGTTAAGGAGAAACGACGACGCAAGCGCATACCCTTCCGAGTCACGAGCAAACTTCTCGGTTTTATTGCAGATAATCATAATTCTGGATCGCACGTATTGTACGTGCAGTATACGTAAATGCATACGCATGATCGACTGGGACGTTTGTGCCGTTGGAATTTGGAAAACCGAGAAATCCGTGTGCTCTCAAACATTAATTCTTCCCGTCCAAGTAGCGAAACGTGAACGGAAGCATTTTCCCAACGGATTAGAATGACAGATGGATTATACTGGAAGTGGAAGTGAATTCGTATACTGTACATATTGTGCTTAACCCTTGGTAAGAAAGACTTTAATGGATGTCTTATTGAAACGTAACGCTGCTTTAATCAAACAATTATGTAAGCGTGGTGCAAAAAATTAATTAATAAAAGAACTTTTTTTTGCTACTATTGTTTATCTAAATATATATAGTGCATATATATATATATAGTATGGTGAAATTAAAGAATTTACTTGATTAAAGTTGAGTTGTTTATTATTTTTTAATCACATAATATACCATATACGGTATTATAAGGTGTATATTGTCATGTTTGTTTTTGTATTGGATTTCTAAGGTTTGAATTCACTTGTTACAATTTCAATTTTTAATTATTGTATTCGTAGCCTTTTATTTTTGCTCACATACAATAATGGATATTCATCTTTCTTATAATTGAATCCAATAGCTTTCAATTCTTTAAATAAGTTACGTATTAAATTATTTATGTACCAATTTTTAATTTTAAGGTTTTAAACGAATAAATTTAAGAATTAAATCAGTAAAAAAAAAAAGATCTTTTTTTGAAATTAAAATAATATCATGAAAATTCTATAAATTTATTGATAAATATAATTGGAATCATGGAAAATTATGATGAATAGATTGAGCATTCAAATCGATACGATTCAGTTTATTTCAATATATAAAATGGAAAATTAAAATTTTATTGATAAATATCTATCTTTATATCATATTAATTTTTTCAATTAATTATTTTATATTATCTAAAAATTGAAAAATAATGAAATAATATTTGTAATATTGAAAAAATTATTAACATTTTAATTTAAAAAAAAAAACAATAATATCTTGAGTTTTGAATTTGTTTTTAATTAAGTAAAATCTTTAATAATATATAAAAATAATTTACTTGATTTTTTACATTAGTTGAAATTGTGATATTCAACAATTGAATTATTGTCAAATTTCATTAAATTTATTAATAGTAATATTGACAAATTTTTTTCAAATGATATTACTCAATATATAAAATATAATTATTATTTTATCAATAAAATAATCAAAAAATTAAAAATAAATCATTATTGAAATAATTATAAATCTTTACTAATATAATTAATTAATAATTTATTAATAATTTATTAATAATTTAACAAAAATTTATCATGAAATTGTTTATCAATAATTTTTTAACTATTCATCAAAAATTCAACAATAATTTATTAATAATTTATCAAACAATTTATTCAAAAAATTTATTAACAATTTATCAAACAATTTAATATTACTAATTTAACAAAAATTAATTATCTATTCATTAAAAATTTATTGAAAATTTATTAACAATTTATCAAAAATTTATTAAAAATTGATTAAATTTTTTATTAAATATTTAATAAAATTTGTCAACAATTTATTAATCATTTAATAAAAATATATTAAACTTGTAAAAAAATATATAAATTAAGGTTATATTTATAAATTATTTCTTTTTTTTAATCCACAATCATGCCACAATAACATGTCTTTATTGAGATATTGAAAAATACCTAAATATTTTACTAACTTTCACAAAGTGACTAACTCGTCATTGTAAATTATTAGTTAAAAAACTACACTACTTAAATAATATGAAGAGTCCACTAAACTAGTTCAGACTAAACAAAACTAAGTCTAAACTAGATACTTTAAGTAAGATTTAGGGGATAATATTTCACTTTCCTAGTAGCTTGGCAAAAGTGCTTCTAAGTCAACTAGAGTTATCGGCAACAATTTATCACTGTAGATTATTCTGAAAAATGATAAATAGCTAAAGTTGACATTGATAAATAAAGGGAAATGAGAAATACAAATCAAAGCTCTTTAAAAGGTTCTTACTCTATTTTATAGTTTCCTCTCTAAAGAGATTTATTTGATTGAGATATTCTCTAAACTTTATGACATTTGAGAAACTTAGTTATTCCTGAAAATGACTTCAAGAAGAACATTTGAGGAACTTATCCTTCTTTCAATATATGAATTCGCTTATCACTATTGAGGCCAGCGTCATATTATGAAAAAGTTTGCCTAACCATAATAAAAAAATCTTTTTAAGAACTTTGCTTAACCAGGATAGAAGCTTGAAGACCTCAGCTTTTGTCCAAAAAAACCTTTTCACTATCTGAGAAACTTAATGAGAGATGAGAGTTAAATCTTTTTTTCGTATCCGTTACTCAATTTTTGATATCATAATTGTTTCTTGAAGATTGAACATACACGATTGGAAGGAACACTTTTTCTAAAACTTTTTTTCCTACATCACCAATGATGTATCGAGACATGTGAGTGTGACCAATAAAAACTTGTTTACATTTCAAAAACTGATATGTTTCGTGTCAACCAATCACCTTTGGTGAGGATTTGTACTATCAAAAATTCAGGATCAAACTGAGGTAGGCAAAATTCCCTAGAAAACTATGAAAGCGATAGCTTTAAGAGACCCACAA